>APFE030928238.1:120905-162549 GCA_000404065.3 Pinus taeda | reverse complement strand
CCCAAACTGGGTGAACCACGTATATCTGTGTCTCTCTTGTTTTATGCGTTTTCTGTGTTTATATTTCTAAAATATTTTATGTGTTCCATTGCTCCGTAATATATAATTTTCTAACATGTGCTACGTATTTGAGGCACACTAGTGCATATACTAATTGATAACAGAAGACAAGAATTAAATTAAATAAAAATTGTCTACCATAAAATTCATTTTCACTATTTAGGTGCTATACACACATAAAGGATCGGTGCTTTCCATTTTTATGAAAGATGTGGTGTGTAATAACATGGTGCATTGCGGCAAGGATTTTAATTTAAAAAACAATGGTGCACTACTCGTATAATAAGCACCAGTGCCATAATATAATTATACACCCTGGTTCTTAATATACAATGGTGCAATACTTGAGGGCTATTTTTTTAACAATAAAAAATAAGGGCGTGCTAAGTACTCTAGAGCACTGATGCATATATTACTTGATATTACCACACTAGTGTAAATTTAAAAAATAATTGGTGATAAAATTCATTTTCACCATTCTGGTGCTATATTCCCATGAAGCCTTCATGCTTTGACCTTTTCAGAATGCATTATTGTGTACACAACATGGTGCACCATTGTAGGGTTTTAAATTTAAAATAGCGATGCACTAGGTGAAACTAGAGCATAGTGCATATACTACTCGATAGAGATAGACAAAGGTTAAACTTAAAAAATGTTCATCATCAAATTCATTTTCACTATTTCAGTGCTATAGTCCCACGAAGCACCAATGCTATTGCTCTTTTAACATGCCCTGGTGCATAAGTAACATGATGCACCAGGGTAAGGTTTTTAATTTTAAAAAAATGTGATGTGCTTCATAATAATCTGAGCTAGTGCGGGTACTCAACTGTACCAGAACAGGGTTAAGTAAAAAAAAAAAACTTACTAGCTGTAAAATTCATTTTACCATTTGCAATGCTATAGGGCTCTCAATGACCAGTGCAAATTTTGCCTCTATGAAGCACCCTGCAATCAATGCATCCCTTGATTTCCATCCTTCTGTATTTTATTCACTCCGTACATTTCAAATTTTGTCAAATGGTGGTCAATTTTATTTTTCGTTTACGTTGCAACCATGATTCCCCAATGAGAAAATATCTAGGTAATGTGTATATTTCTCCCTAACTTAATTTTTTAGCGGAGTATAATTGTAAATTTAGTTAAAAATAAATTTGATTTCTATTTGTATTTTTTCTATGCAGTGCATTCAATAAGTTTGGCTCACACCGTTCAAAATGCACCATATAAATTTACATGGTGCACTACAGGTCGGTGTGTAACGTTAATGCACTGTTAGTGGTTTGATGCATTTGGTAAATGGAAACGCACCAGGACGTGAAGTTCCATGAGCACCACTTTAAAAATTATAATTTTAATGGTGGTAGATTTGGTAAAAGCAAATTCCTCATGCATTTCGTTTTTCCAAGCATGCCACTTAATATTAAAAGATTATGGCTCGGTGCATTTGTTGACCTGAATGTTCTTGTGTTGTTTGTTGAAGTAAAATTAATGCACTAGTGTGAAATGTTATACTGGAACACCACATTAAAAACTAAAAATAAATAATGTTATGTATGTATGTGAACTGAAAGTGGTGCTTCATGTTTATGAACACACCATTTTCTGTGCATTTCTGTTTTTGTGGTGCACTGTGTCTAGTGTGTTCCTATTTTTTGGAGCATTGAGCTTGACTTTTTTTCTTTTAGTAGAAAGTTATATGTTCATATTTATAAAAAATAATAAAAAATAATGTTTTATATATGAGGTTGATGTATTTTCTATGGAAATCATGTAGATATGTAAGAAGAGAGAGGAACAACAACAACAAGAGCAAAGAGTTGATTAATACAATATGATACAGGGGTGGGAGGCACAAGAGAGGGAGATGGATTTGTATCATCTCCGTATTACTGTAGCGACCCAAGGCCCCTTAAAGAATTTAGGCCTCCTTAATTAATATGAAGGGTCTACATCCTTGAAGGGGCACTCTGGGTTATTGACACAATTGATATGTCGGTGGGATTCCCACTAACAAGATTTCTATGTTGGTCCTAACATTTGGTTTCAGTCCACTCAGGAGGACATTAATTTTACACTAGCCTATCTAGGAGAGGGGAGTATTTTCCCTTGTTCCCTAATTTCCCCCATGGTGTTGTAGTAGAGAGTCATCTTGCCTACTCTCAAAGATATTTTGGGGATCATGTAGTTTCTCTAGGAGATTTTTAAGTTTTTGGAGGATAGCTATGGATCGTTTCCTTTGGTGTAGAGGAGGTTGGGTGCCTCTCACTATTAGTGAGTACCATTTCACACTATACTAGTGAAGAGAAACATATTAGTTGTCATGTTTTATTTTATTTTAATTCTTTGGTGTAAAGGCCACAATGTATCATATATATCTTTAGATAGAATTCGTGCTATGATACATGGGAGGGAGAACTTCCCTTTTTCTTTAGAGCCTTCTTGTTTATTTTTTAAGAGGTTTCTAGAGACGAGGCCTACTTTTGACTGTCGCCTTCCTAGGCTGATGTCTAAGGTGCAAATGCACGTGTGGGGAGAGATGATATCTAGGAGGGGCAAGTCAGAGTATCCAGTCAAGATTTCCGCTGACTCAATGGGACTACTAGCTAGTGAGGCTAATCACATGTTTATCTTGGTGTTGTGTTCTTATGTGGGGATGGATTGGCGATAGTGTCCCAACATCCTCTTCACAAAAGTTGAGCCAGCATATGATAGAGGTATTATTAGTGATTTATTTAAATTACTCTAGTTTCATTTTATTGTCTTAAATAATTAGAATCAGCTTTATTCTAGAATTTTATTTAACTTCTCTGATTAAATTGTTTAATGAAATTGTCTAATCATTATTGTGTACTCTATGTTTTCTAGACATTGTCACTTTCATTGGGGACATGCCTCCTCCCCCAAAATATAAAGATGAAAATATGGATGAGGTTGTGAAGGGTGAGAGAGGTTTTGACTAGATCTAGATACACACAAACATGCAATTCTGCCATAGACCTGATAGTAGGTTTAGAATGGAGTTGGGATACTTACTCGCTAGAAGTTTGGTTGATGAATGAGTGCGCAAAGTGGAAACTTGAGACATCAAAGAAGATCATAGGCTCTTGGAGTTGTGGAGGGACTTGTTGTGTGATATGATGAGCCTTATTTGTCATATCATTAGAGCTAAGGCTTATGCTAACATGAAGGATTGATGACCATGCAACACATAAATAGTCTTCACCTAGTACTACCCTATCAGATCATGATGGTTAGGGTGGTGATTGTTTTGGTGGTACTCCACCTCCTCGAGATGGCCATGCACGAGATAAATAGTCTTCACCTATAAATTCTACCTCATCGAATGATAATTAGGGTGCTTGTGATCCTTCTAGTAGTACACGACCACCTCCTCATAATTCACCTCATGATCACCCACTGCCTCATGTTTCTCCTCAGAGAGTAGACCAAGCACCTCCTGCTCTATCTCATAGTTTGACTCTTGATCAGGAAGTTGACCATTAATTGTCTTCTGCTATAGACCAGGAAGCCACAACTATTGTTGTATCAAATATTTTATAGTAGTTATTTGCCCTGTTAATCTATATATATATAATTAATTATAATATATATATATATATATGGTGATTTTTTTTGTTCATGTTAATGTACTTAATTTATATGTTGATGTTAATGTGTATGTTATAGCAGTGATTTGATAATACAATATGTATATTCAAGGAGTTGTGTGGTTATGATGTTAGACAATGCTTTTATTTTACTATATGTGATCACGATGATGATGCCGTGTTAGATTTTTAGATTTATGTGCTAGCTAATGACATTTATATGTGCTAGAGGTGTATACAGTTAGATGATGTTAGCGAATTTGAATGTGCATTTTAGATTATGTTTATGTTTGTTAGATGGTTATCATCATAATGTTTATTTTTATGAAATGATATTTATTATAGACTATGTATTGGTGAACTTATATCAAAATTTTATATATGAAATTACATGCAACATAATTAGTTTAAATAAAAAATACAAAGATATTTTTATAAATTACAAATTTTAATATGGTTGAAACTATAACTGCAAAATTAGCATAAATATTTTTATTTTGCATAGATAGTTCATACATATTCGTTCAAACTAAATCCTTATTGAAATAAGAGCTGCGAGCAACATAGTCCATGCCTATAGAAAACATAGAATATAAAACATGTCTAAAAAATAGTCACCACAAAACAAAATCAATTTTAAACACAATTAAATTGTACAGAATTCTAAACAAAACTCTATTTCTAGTCATAGTCAAGCATAGAAATCATAAAGTTGTGGCCAATACATATAATGCAAGAGTTAGACAATATCTAATTAGTTTTTGCAATTAATTTTCAAAATGTATATTGCAACATGTAACACTTTTGTTTATTTTTTTTTAATTTTTTAAATAAGAACTTAAAAATTTATAATAAAAATAAACAATATAACTGATTTATAAAAATCAACTATAATTCCAAAAATTTGCTCCATAAATATTGGATTATAAAAATAAATTACAATTATTTCAATTTTATAAATTTTAATAAATTAAAGCTTTTTATTCATCAATATGTTATGATGATGCATGCAATGTTAAAACCATATAATTTTTATTATAAAATTATTAAAATAATAATCCTAAATTAATTAAGTGTATTTAAATTTTAGTTATAAATTTTTATTCTATTTTTTACTTTATAATGGTTTAACAAAATGCAATCAATAAACTATTATCAATAATGTTTATTTAAAATATAAAAACAATTATTTAGATCATTGATAATTCAATCTAATTGTTAAATTTAAAAATTGAAGTCCAATTTTTTTTTTTTAATTATTTTATGTTTAATAAACTTAAAAATATATTTTAATAAAAATTACTTTACCACTAAAGTTATGAGAAGTTTCAAGAATTAAAATTTAATATTTATAAGCAACTCTTACCATTTATTATTTAATATCTTATTAATATATAAAATGCAAACAAGGGAACATAAAACAATATAGTTAGAATGGGATCTATTAGCATGGGTTATTGTTAGATGTGAACACAATGATGATGCCCTATTAAATTATTAGATTTGTGTGCTAATTAATGATGTTTATATGTACTAGAGGTGTATATAATTAGATGATGTTAGTGAATTTGAATGTGTTTTTTAGATTATGTTTATGTTTGTTAGATGGTTATCATCATGATGTCTAGTTTTATGAAATTATATATATTTATTATAGATTATATATTGGTTAACCTTTATCCAATTTTTTTATCTGAAATTACATGCAAAAAGACTTACTTTATATAAAAAGTGCAAATATATTTTTATAAATTACAAAGTTTAATATGGTTGAAACGATAATTGTAAAATTAACATAAATATTTTTCTATTGTTTAGATAGTTTATACATATTCATTCTAACTAAATTCCTTTTTCAAAAAAAATTACGTACGAATAAATGTTATTTTCCATTGTACGGTTTACTCTTTTTTAATAGACTCTTCTACCCTAAAAATTGTTAATATAAAAAAGTTACGATCTCCAATCATAAGAATTCTAATGGCCCTGAAATTTTATGGATGTAAATATTCCTATATTTGTTGTTTTTTTCATTATTTTGTATGTTGATTGCTATCAAAATTTTAAATTATTTCATTAATTATAGTTTTACTCAACATTGGGGGGCATAATTTAAATATTTCCAAAAGCATTGATAAAAATATGTAAACTAACAAAAATCTATGTTGTAAACCAAATTATCACCAAATCCAACTTAAACTTATCACAAACTTAGAATTAAACAAATATGTTAAAATTTAAATTTTTAAATTATAAATATTGAAATTGAAAATACTTACTTTTAGGTGTAAAAACATTTGGATTGGAAAAAACAGGGCAGGGGTCAGCAAGGAGAAGGGGGTTTATAAACATACAAGCCACTTGAAATTGGGCAATCCAAAGGTCCTACCCCGATATAGAGAGTAAGAACAATCCAAAGTAATAGATGGCAAGGTCCCACCTACACAAAAAGGAAATGTGAAAAAATGTTTGTGAATCTTACCAATCATATAAAATTCCAAGAATAGAAATAAAAATAATATAATGAGCAAAATAAAGAAAGCAAAAATATACAACAATAGCATAAATGAAGAAATAACGCAAGTACATACTAGTCTCCGTTGTCATCACCCTGATTATCTTCCTTGCTTGGAATGATCATATTATTGTTCTCAAAAATATGTTTTGATTTAGGGTCATTTTTTAGTATTATCTTCCTTGCTTGGAACGATCATATTATTGTTCTCAAAAATATGTTTTGATTTAGGGTCATTTCCTAGTATGAACCAACAATTCCTATCCAATACATGTGGGTAAAAAAACAACCGGTTGCAGTGTTTTGGGAAAACATAAGGCTCCTTAGCTTCATGCCACATATTTCTAGAGTTGATGGATATCAACCTACTATCATGATACCGCTTTACATTATTTTGATCAAAGGTGTCCCAGAACTCGCACCTAAAAATAATGCATTGGAACGAAGAGCAATCCACTTTAGTGATGTCTTGTATCTTTCCAACATAATCTCCCATCACCTGTATTAGGTTTTGATCATGGTGGCTAGAAGGACTAGATTGGTCAAACTAGACTTCAACTCCAAAACCTTCTATCATGTTTCCATCATCGACATTCGTTGTGCAAAAATGATGTCCATATTCCCACATAGATGGGTACAACTGCGCCTATAAAAAAATGAAAAAATCACAGTGTCATGTGTCTAATAACCCGAACATAACTAAAATATAAAATTTTGATGTTACAATTCAAAGGTGCATTATGAAGTTAAAAATATACCAAAATATATTATTATTGAGTTGTTGTATGCAATCCCTATGTTTAACACATCCTCTTCATCATGTGGGAAACAACCAGATGGACCATATTTCTCTTTGACTTGGTTAACAACCCAGCTATTGGGGCATATCATTGTATTTTATTTTAAATAATCAAGATAATGTGAACTTCTACCATTCAACTATTTAAATTCTTTCCTATCACTATTCCATTTTCTCCTCTTTTTTTCATATAATGCGAGTCATGATTGTGTCGTTTCTGAATTGTAAATAATGAATTTGTTGATGGCTTCATTTTTTTAATTCGCTAATGAAATCAAACTCACATATATAGTATGTATGAGATAAAAATATACATTATGATGTTTAGTATGAATAGTTATTATGTAGAAATTTGAAAAATGATAAGTTGCTTACTCGTTATCATGCCCCTTTTTCCACTCATTTCGAGAATCTCCCCTTCTCTTTTGTCTTCATCCCTTTCATTGTCCCAAATCACCACACATTATATATTGTTGATATTATGCTTGACGTACTCATTGACATAACAGAAACAATCGTACAATATGTAGCCCTCTGCCATGGATCCCTTACGATTTTCCCTTTCTCGAACAAAAACATTTCAATTTCTTCATGTAACTTTCTAACAAGAACATCCAATGACAAAAAACTACCCAAAATATTTCAACCTCATCTACCATGTGAATTAGAATATGAACCTACAAGTCCATGAAACTCGTTAGTAGTTCCTTCTCAAACATGCAAATAATCTCAATTATCTGTTGACAACATAGTTGAATGCTAGCCATATGAATCTCCTTCGATGTGATACAACATACAAATGAAGATAATTTAGATACGGTATGTGATAGGTATTGGGGGAATTCATGGTTCACACACCCATAAAAAAGAAAAGGATAATGACACTGTAATGTAAACACATACAAAAAACAATTATATTTTATCACTTGACCTAAAAATAATAACAAATAATAAAAGCATGTTTTCAATATACATATTCTTAGAAGGTTCAAATAGTCATGCGATTGCAACCCTGAACAATGGCCTTATACATTGAAGCAACGCCATAGTGAAGACCCATGTAAAGAAGGCACCCTCACACCCATTATAACTTCCTTTTCCAAAGAAATGTCATCTTTCTTTAAAATTCATAGGACATCACCTTATTTCAAAGACTAAAAGGGACCATCCTCTCCTCTACTTTGTTGTCTTGGTCAATGTTTCTTTTTATATTTTGAAGAAAAAAGATCTCTCCTATTAGCCAATGTGCCATTTTTGTTTGATGCTATGTGCCTCCATAAATAAAATGAAACAATTATAAATATATGCATGAGATCTAGTAAGTGGGAAATTGTTAAGATTGTGGGATCTCATAAAAGACAAATTTCCTTTTCACCCCAATGGGAAATTTCTCAATATAAACGTCGAATAATTCTAGATCATTGAACATAGGCTCCCCATTTGAATCAAATATTTTTGTGCTCTCCTTCTCCTTCTCTCTCACATATGCCCTAAGCCATTTAGCAAGTGTCATTATTGTAGGACTTTGGGTTCTCTCTACTTTACCATTGAAAGCAAATGTTGCTCTTCTATAAGGGTGTTCTTCTGGGAGGAATACCCTATAGAATTCATACATTGGATTTCATAGGTGGTTGGACAACCTAGCCTTCAGAGAAGGTCCACAACATTTACATCAATGATACCCTTTTGTTACAAGGCTTGCAAAATTATTGCATATAGGGAACATTAGCGATCATGAAGATCAAAACAATTGCAACAAATTCAATTAATATGCGAAGCGTTATTGTTACATATATAAACAAATAAATAAAAAAATTAATTTACTAGAGAAAAATCCTAATCCTAGATAGTCATGTGTGGTACAAGCACATATTTCATACAATCTAAATTTGCTCTCCATTTTAATGGGTCTTGATACATCATATACATGTATCCCTTCCCATAATTCCTTCAATTCATGTACCAATGGTGGTAATTATACATCCATATTCTTCACTTCACTTCTACGAGGGACTATGAGAGCAAACATAAGATGTTTATTCTTCACGGACAACCTTAGGGGGATATTGTTATTGATCACTACTACAGGACAAACATAATAGTTAGTATTTTGGAGGGAAGGTGGAATGAGGCCATCCATGTTTATGTTGTCCCATAATTCATAAATTCATTCTTGAATTTTTTGGGCCATGTATCCTCTATATGCTTCATGCCTATTGATTCTGTTGGGATTCACATAACTCCTAACTTACTTTTATGTGAGGGATGCCATACCTGCAACATAGCTAATTCTTTGCCATGGAAGAGCCTTTGAATCCTTTGGATTATAGGCATGTGCCTCAATATATTATGAGGAGGACCATGTGATTTACCTTTTATTTATTTATTTATTGTACCTGTCATGCCCACATTTCAAACATTTTTGTTTGTTTGGAAATTCTCCTCTATATAGAATATAATCATTCAAACATGCCTGATATGATATGTAGTTAATAACCAACATTTTCAACAACTTCTTTGCCACTTCACAACTACCGAGAAAGACATTATTATTATGAAAGACATTATTTTTGAATAACCTGTAGTTCATGGGAAATATAAATGCAAATGTTAATATGTAACATTCATAAAATAAACTAGTTTTAATGTTAATTACATGGAAATATTTCTCAAAATATAAGGGACTTATTTATGGTCAATTACCTACATATTTCCGAGAAACACACATTCGACATATGAAACTTTGCTGTTAAGTTGTACAGTAACATCATTGTCTCCAACTAGATAGATTTTGACTTGCCGCCAGGTCCAAAGAGAGGAGTGATGGAAGAAAATTTCTAGATTTTGAAAAAGGTATCAGTGATATGAGCATCATCCACTTAAGCTCATGTTTCTACAATGCATCAAATAACATTGTCTCCATGAAAGTCACATCTTGTGAGTAATCATCCATACCAGCCTCTATTACCAACTTGTAATGAAGAACTACTATTGTTGTAGTCATTCCTAATTGGTGAATATGGATGTAGTGGGAATTGAACATGTAGTTGATTCCACCATTCTTGGTATGATTCCTCTATGAGTTTTCTCTTAATGCAACCTTCTCTTGGTTTAACATTGTAGTGGGGTAAACTAGAAGATGGTAGGTGGGTCACTCATCATCACCAAAATCCTAATTTCAAAAAATATTGAACATTAGTACATGAATGATATTAGTAAGCATAACACAATTTGTTTGTTGAAATTACATTATACTAAATAATTATTACCATTTCTAACCCAAGGTTGTGGCTTGAATATGGCATGTTACCATTGGCAAGGTAAAGTGGCTTTCTATTTTCATCTACCAATTGCATGCGGTATGCTGCTCCTGATAAGAGCTTCTAACATTTTTTAACTCAAGGAATATATTCTCCATCTAAACTTGATTATAAATTAGGATCCTGCAAATTTCGATACATTTTTATTCAAATTGACATCGATAAAAAAAAATCAATTAGATAATCCAAATATAAATAAAATATGAACTTATTAGGATGGAAACATAAAATTCTATGAAGGACTTTGAGAAATATGGAATGAGATGGAATTTGAAGAATTGACTGTTTAATATTATGAGATTTTCTTTCTACATTTGAGCAAAGGCAGCAATAAACTTTTTTCTATGTACCTTTTTCAGTGGCTACAACCACTATCCAAACTTTTTCACATGCTTCATTTTGGAGCATCCCTTATAAATAACAATAGCTCATCTCAGACTCATCCAAGTACTTGTGCTTCAACTAAGCTTTATTCTTTCAATCGTGGCATTGTTTTCTCACTTAGCTCTTTTCCTAACACACAAGTCGACCTCTTGAGTTGGTCCTTTCAAATTTTTAGGTTTGCCTTAGAGAACTGCATAATTATTGAGGGAAACTGGCCTTACTCTTGGGAATTCCGTAGTCCTTATTTCCAGTGAGCCTTGAGCTCAGAAATTGCACAACACTATATGGAATCCAACCTTGAGTGTGGAAACTACATAGATAGGAGAGGTAGCCCATAGCCACTAAGCCAAGAAATTGTGCAGACCTCACTGTGCTCAGGAACTGTGCATTCAATGAGCTAGAGAGTTTCCCAGTCCTTCCTAGAACTGTGCAATATTTTTGGGTAATGCATGGCATGTTTCTCCCCTGGAAAAGAAAGAAAAATAGAGGGAAAGAAGAATCCCTAGGAAGAAGGGATATATTATTAGTTTCCCAAAGATGGCACATTGTTATCTTTAAAGTTTCCACCAATTATCGCTTTTCTCCTTGATCTCAAGCATCCACATCATAAATTCTAATTTTCTCAATTCTATGTAATGGAAGTTGGTAGATCTCATTTGTAAATGCAATCATCAAGCTCTAGCATTCCCGATGATATCAAAGAACCTTTGGTATGCTCATCGTCACTTTTTCGTGTGAGTTTTGCTTTTCTAGTCTTTTAATGCTTTTTTTGTTGCTTTTTGTTGTTTAGCTTGTGAGAGTTTTGTTTCAATTTTTTCTTTGAATGACTTCTAGCATTCTAACTTGTTTTAGCTTATAGAAGTTTTGTTACAACTTTTACATTGCCTTTCCTAAGTGTGGTATGTGTTACCCTGTTTTTGCACCAACACTTGTTGTTGTGCGGACTCTCTTCACGTGCCTTATTTTTGTTTAGTTTAATCAACTGTTGTACTTGTTTCACATGCATGCATCAACACCTAGTCAAATATACACCCACCATCACATCATACTTCAAATTTTCTTGATTTTCACACACCCCATGGGAAGATTTGAGCCCCCCTTACACGGATCTTACACTTCACTGCATGCATTGCACAATCTAGGAGCTCAAGGCCTCTACCTTGGCTTACAAAATTGCAAAGATCCTATCTTGGCTAGGATCGACTTCTATACTAAACAGTTCTAGGAGCCAATCTCCGAGCTTGGCCACTTAGATCATGCAATGCACAGTCTCTCCCAGTCCATGACCCAAATAGAACTGCACATTGCGCAGCTCGAGTCATCAAGCTTCCACACTGATTGTTGGGACTACATAGTGTGCAATTGCCACAATCAGTCACTCACCCCTATCAACCAAAATTGTTCAATCCCTTGCAGCAAATTCCCTAATTGCTTCTTGATCATCCTATAAAGATAGATTTGTAAGAGCTAATGTTTGCTTGCCATGAGTGTCCTTTCTATCCCATAGGTACCACACTCGTGAAGCACTTATCTTCAAAAGTAATTGTACCATGGCACGAAAGAGAGTTTATTCAAGAGAGGCCACTAAAAGCAGCAATGGGGAAGCAGTTGAGAAGGTGCCAGCTTACTCACCAATACATGTCGCGACTAAACTATTCAAAGAAAAGGAGTCAACACTAACATGGTAGCAAGTCGAGTAGTAGTGGGAGAAGGTAGCAATCCAGTACAAGATTAGGGAAAGAGGAATTTTCTAACATGATAAAGGGAGAACAAAGTTGCAGAGTGAAAGTAGATTCAATCTTCATGCAAGAAACTTTGGCAACATAAGGAAGAGAGAAAAGAAGAGCTTGCAGGTAGCAGGACTATGATCGCAGCAAGAACAAGAACTGAAGGAAGGACAAGAGCTAAGGAGGAAATAATAATAGAGAATAAGAAGGAGAAATAAGAAAAAATCAAAGGCACAATGACAGATAAAACAATGTTAATAGAGGTTCATGAGTCAGAACAACTAACAGCCAAGGAAGAGAGTGAACATATGCAGGTTTCCTCACCAATGCTAAACACAAGAAACAACTTTATGAGAGATCGATGAGTACATGGAGCATCTATGACAAGAGGCCACGAGAGAAGACTTGGAGCTAAATGCACAAAACGTGAATCAGTACATTGGTGGTCTGGTCAAGGTTAACACCATGCTGCAATTGCTTTAGAATGAGTTGAATACAGGTTTCAAGACGATGTACCCAGATGCCATGGAGGCAAGATTCCAATTTTAGAAAGACACCATCAATTAGTTTGGGGACACCATCATGCAATACGACTATTAGTATCGATTTGTGACCGAGATACACCAAGTGGAGGTTTTAGAGTTGGTATTTCCCCAAGCTTTGAAATCATAGGGTTCTGTCTTGTCAAGCTATCTCTAGCCTATTTTGTGTCACATGGGTACATGTGGAAAATGTAATATTATTTGAGAATATGTTGTAAGTGAAATTCAAAATCTCATTAGTGGAATGCGAAAGGTCATCATGTTATCTAATGATTTATAAAAAAGTTAAAGAGTCACGAGCAAAGTCAAAGAGTTGCAAAGGGGAATTTCTAGTGTCACCGCACCCTTTGTTATAAATAGAATCGTATAACTCATATAATAGGCTTTTTGGAGCCAATATTTTGGCTAGGCTTAGGCTTAGGAAAGGCTTGGGAGTATTGGGACGAGCCTTGGCTTTTCCACAGTGTAGAGCAAGTATACATCTTTGGAAGAATAGGTGTTCTTGACTGTAATGTTCCACTATTTCGACTAGTGGTTGTCAATGGTGTATGTATGAATGGAACTTTCACTTATAATAATAGTATCAGAGCTAACATGCTTTCATGCATATTTTCTTATTGTAGTTGGATTATTCTGGTTGCTTTACAAATGCATGTTGTTTAAATTACGTAGTTTCTTATAAACTACGTTGTATTCATTTGTACAAATCATGTTTAATGTGTGTTGTTGAACTAAACAATCACTTTAATTTGTGGACTAGTCTGTATTTTATCTTGTGATATCATTCCGCTCTTGTGCTCATTTCAAGCTGCATATTATTACATGCTTCTAAGTGACACACTTCCTTTTCTCATCCATGTGTTAAAATCTTCATGCATCACACATGACTCCCCACAGGGTCACACACTTTCTCTCACCCAATATTATCATACTTACCTCTCTGCACTACCATGGTCAACGCATTGCACTACCACCCACTGTTGGGACTCCTACTCTGAATGGTTTGAGGCCTAGTTGGGACTTAATATCGGGGATATCCCTTGAATGTTGGTGGGTCCAACACCATTAATATTTCTGGCACTAGAAGGAGGGCCATATGAAAAAATGAGCCCTTGATGTGTGTTTTGACTTCTGCACATATTTCATGACTTCTCTCCAAAACATAACCCCAACATGTTTCTCTACCATGGCTGATTTTGATGTGCTCGTGAGCATTATAGATGAATTTTCAAAATATAAGTTCATTGGTGACAATGTAACACCCTTGTTGAGACACACACTTGCCTTTGCTGGATTCTGTGACAAGCATGATGTCCCCTCATATGACATTTCATGTGGGTCGTTCACTTTCACTTTCGAAGGGCACACAAAGAAATGGTGTCACACATTGTGCAAAACCTCTATACACTCTTTTGATCACATGTTCCTATAATTATGTCATGCTTTCGTTCTTTATGACCGTAAATATCTTAATCAGAAAAATTTAAAATTGCGAAAATCACCTTAGAAATCTCTTGAGCAATTTATCATTCATTTTCTTCATTATTGTTACGAATTTCCTAAAGATGAAGTTGACTGGAAATTTTGGGAGGAAAGATTTCAATATCTTGTTCAAATTTATGAGAATCCACATGATTTATAATATTTCAAACCTCTCCCAACATACCTCGGTGCTAGATCTTCTAAATTTGATATGGACAAGGTGGTTGTCCCAAGTGATCCTATGTCCCCTTCTCATCAAACAACTCTAGCTCCGCAGGTTGAGGAGAAAGAAGTTGTGAATCCACTTGGTGATCTATCACCCTCTCCTCCTATCCCACCTACTCAGGATTTCTATGTAGATTTGGACTATAACCCCGATGGTTTTCATGTGGCATTATCTCCATAGCCTTCATCCTTTGGTTCCTTTGATCCTCTGGATTTTGGTGTGATATGTTCATCCATCTCGGATCTCACATGTGATTTTCATTAGGATCAATTATTGGATGGAGTTGGTGTTAAACGTCCAATCTGCACTATCATTTTTTAGGAGTATGTGTGGTAGTTTGAATCAGGACTTGTAATGAAGGATGACCTCCTTTCGTCTGCACCTCGACCACTTTATCGTGAAATATTCTATGGTTCTGCCATTGATGTTCCATCTTGTGAAAATTCATTTCTGGTTTTTTCTACTTTTGATCCTTCATGGAACACGTGGTATGCCATTATTTCATTTGATTGCAGAGAGGAAAAATATATCTTCCCGATTCCACGCAATCTCTCATCTTACCTTTCCAGAAATAAGAAGGGTGAACTTTCTCATTTTTCGTTATCCTCTCTTTATGATTCGTCAGATCATGAGGATGTCGTTTTTCATCATCTTTAATTTTCTTATTGTGACCATCGTAATCTTTTCATTGATTCATCTGATCACGATTCTGGTTTTCCTGTTGTTGATCTTTCTAAGACCAGTCTTTGATGATCCATCTTTTGATGAAGTGGAAACTCCTCAAGCTATCGAGGCACTTCAGCCTGAGCTAATGGTTATGTTAGGTTCTCATAGCCTTGAGGTTATGTTGTAGCAGCTACAACCACCCTCCAAACTTTTGGCATGCACCCAATTTCGGAGCCTCCCTTGAGAATTTCACTTGATCACTACATGCCTTAGGGTTCACTCTGTAAGCCTATGTGAGTCTTTGCATCCCACTTGCTTGGGAATTTCAATCAAGTTTTTGCATGTTGGTGTCTAAGTCATGCTTGCTACCATGTTCTGGTTATGCTCAAATTCTTCGCTTCATGTGTACTTGTTGTGTTTGCTATGAAAGCATATGTTGCACTCGCACACTGAGTCACATTCACTGTCGCACAAGAATTGTGACGGTCAATCAATGATCAATCACGAGTGTCATGGTTGTCGCTTGCACCTTTGATCAATCATGTTAAACATGTGTGTCTGCATGGTGTGAGTCATCTTGTCATCAAGTCATGTGAGTGTGTTTTTGTATGATCACCTATGCATCTTTCGATTGTTCACACACTTAGTCATTTTGCTGAAGTTTTGATGACTAGAATCCCTTCTGATAGTCGAACCATCACCCCGCCATCAACTCGATTGACTGTCACCTAGAACAGTGCAAAAGCACCAAGCAAGTCTTTCGAAGTTGCATTGATTTCAAGCGATCCAATCAACTTTCATGTTGGCCACCCGGATAGTCAGACTCGGTAGCCACCCCAGGACTAACTCACCTCAAAAATTGTGTAAAGGATGTTGACCTTTACTACTCTGCTGACTGAGGAAATTTCACAGACAGGTCTAACAGACACCAAGTTCCCATCCCTATCTCACTAAGAAAATTACACAGTTTTCCTAGTCAGTCCTCCTGATAGGCGACTTCCTGCTCATCCAGTAAATTATGCAGTTTTCATGAGTAGGATTTCTACTACCCAGTAGTTTGCTTAGCTCAATAATTATGCAGAGATGATTAGCAGGATGACCTCCCAATGTCAGTGCATCTTCCCTCGCCAGTAGCTCCTAATAGCAGACTTCCAATTCCCTCCAGGAATTGCGTAGTTTCTGATGCCAAGATCCTAGAACATGTCTGCCTGTTCCCCTTGGGAATTGCGCAGTTTGTGCTGCCAGTGACCCAGCAACCAAATGCCAATTCCCTCTCAGAATTGCAAAATTTTGGCTATCCAAACTCCTGGTGAGTTCCTCAAAAAATATGCGCAGTTCTTTCCTGTTGATCCTCCATGCAACCCAGCCTGTTCCTTCTGAAAATTGCCAAATTTTACCTTCCAGCCCCTGCTGCATGCTTGTTCTAGAAAATGTGCAGATTTTTTCCACCTTTCTTTCTTGCAGCTCAAACTACCCCTGCCAAAATGTTCACAAATTTTCCTTCTAGCTGAGCCAGACCTCACGGATAGTCACTATCAATTTGGATTGCCCATTTTCATCACCGAGTAACTCTTGCACAATTTTCATCAGCAATGCCTAGAGCCATCATCCCACCTCACAACCTTGCTACCTCTCCCAGTCACCTGCATCCAAAATGATAATGTGTCATGGTGGACTAGGAAGTTTTTGGATTTCATGCCATCTCGTCATGAGTGATTGCAGGCAATGGTACACTAACAAACATGGTGTGATGACGAACGAGATGAACGAAGGGAGCACATGTAGAAGGATAGGTTCACCAACGAACGAATGAATGATGCATGCAAAGAGACGTGCTCGCAAATAAATGATCATGAAAAGATGTGTTCACGGATGAACATATGAGAAAAAATGCAAGATATGCTCTCAAATGGATGAATGGTTGAACATGCACCTTTCACGAACATATGAGCCTGTCAAGCCTTCTAACATATAAGCAAGAAGCAACGTGCCAAAGAAACATCAAGCGAACCAACGACCATTGAAGATTCCATGCATTTTGCCATGCGGAGGTGAAGCTGTGATACACCATGAAGACATCCATCACCTAGCAACAATGCTGCTCGACATGCACTCCAGCAGCAGCACGAATGTACCAAAAATGTCATGTTGAGTCATGTCATGAGTCATTTTTTCCACATCTCCACTGTGGGCCATGTTGGAAAATCAATGTAATGTAATTTCGAAGTCCAAGAGACTCACTTATTATACAAAGAGTCATGTAAAGTCAAAAGGTTATGGAAACCAAACAACAACAAAGGTCAATTTCACCCTTGGCTATAAATACCCCCTCATTTGTACATGCAAGGGAATTTTCACCTCATCTCCTCCCACATAGCCAAGAGAGTTTGTAATCTTTCCTTTGAGGAGTAAGTAGTGGCTCCAATGCGCTGCACATGGGGTTTGTAATGTATGGTGTAATGATGTGTCTTGGAACTTTTGATTAATTTAGGAGCCTGCTAATAGGTCAACACATTTTCACACATGTATTGTAGTTTTTGTAAGACTAATCTTCAACACTTGTAATGCATGTTTCTTTAACCTGTATTGAACACTTGAACTATTTCACTTGTTGCAATAAATAATTTTTTAATGGAAATGTGTTGTATATGTTGTTAGTATTTTCTTCCCCATGGTGGCTACCCTCCCGGACATCAGACAAACCTTTCACATAATTGTTTTTGTAATAAATGTTTCACTCGTGCGGACTCATCCACTGAGTGTTGTAGGTGTTATCTTACCTTGTGTGTTGTGACTTCTGCATCCTTGTGGACTTCTCCTCTGGAAGCTATGCACGTCCTGTTGTGTTGTGTTCTCCTAGTCGAGTTGGGACTTCATCCCAAACAACTTGGGACTCACTCTCACCCTCTCCCTCTACAGTGAAAAAACCATTGACACAAGTACACTTACAATCACTAGGCACATGAACCTCACTTATCTAAGACAAGGCAGACCACTCCCTTGTGCTAACAAGAAAGAGTTGAAGCAAATCCTTAAGATAATTGCAACCGGGCCATCCTACCAGATGGGACTCCCACACCAAACGGTGTGAGGTCTAGTTGTGACTTCATACTGGGGTGATCCCCTGAATGTTTGCAGATCCAGCACCGTAAACATTTTTGGTGCTAGAAGGAGGGTAGCCAATTGTATATGGCTGAATATTCCCTCACAGTTATTCATCAACCATTTGGTCAAATAAGTAACCCGCACTCCCTCTCACCTACATGCGACTCTGCAGTTGGTTACTCCTCACCTCCCAGGATGGAGCAAGAGGTTCTGTATCATCAACTTCACTCTGTTCATCCCATCACTCGCCAGTTTGGGAAGGCATCCAGACTGATCCCAGACATACATCATCTTCCATATGCATCAGCAAAGTGAAAATCCACTCCCACAGGAGTTTTTGTATCATCAGTGGAAGAAGCAACCCTTGCCACACTTGAAGATCTCACAAAATCTATTGAAGATGAAGAGGAACCTCCACTCTTTTGGCAAGGTGAAAAATATACTCTTTTGATCTTGGGATCAAACTCTAGTATAGGAGGCAAGGGGAAGGAAACGAAGGAGGCACCAGCGGAGAGGAACCAACAAACTTAAAGCTGAAACTATCATACTTTGAAAGAGAAGAGGTGGACGAAGAAGAAGAAGAGATGGATGACCCAAATCTTGAATGGATGACTCAGGGACCATTGGCTCTCCCAGTTGTTCTACACAATATGCTGCAGTAAGAGGAGAGAGTGAACATCAAGTTCGACCCTGACAACATGGTGAACAAAGAGGACCACTTGGAAAAATTCTACCTACAGTTGCAGAACCTTGAGGTACGGTATGAAGACATAACATGTAGATTGTTCCCATGTACCTTGGATGGTTGTGCAGCTGCATGGTATCATAGCCTTCCATCGAACTCTGTAGAGAACTAGGGTGCATTAAAATGCATGTTCCTTGAGAAGTTCGCTGATGACAAGACCCCAACCATGCTACTCAAAGAGTTGGGAAGCTCAAGATGAAGGGAAAACAAAAAGTGAAATATTTCAATCAGAGGCTTACACACATATTGAACAAGTTTGCAGCAGACACCAAACCTCATGAGTCCAACACTATTGATTACTACACGTTTGCACTGCCAACCAACATTGCGCAGTTCATCAAGCAAGCTACAAAAATAACACTCTTAGAAAACTATGAAGAGGCTATTTTTATTGAGAAAGACCTGCACTTAATTGGAGTCATCAAGGATGATGAATTGGCAAAGGACTCCAAGGATGCAAGCGAGAAGTTCCAAGAAATTGTGAGCAAGCATAGAGAGAAGGAAGGAATCGATATTGAGATCCTCACTCGCATTGTTAAGAGCTCGACCACTGAAGTGTCCAAACTCAAAAAATGGAAAACAAAGACATTTAGAAGTAGTCATTCGCCTAGGTAGAGATAAGCAATTAGCTCATCAAGCAACAACTAGTTCACTTCCAAAACTGCACAGAAGCATGTGTTGGAGATCAAAAAATGTGTAGATCATAAGTTATGTTCTTTCCATGAAGAACATCATCCCGAGAACTCTTGTTCAGACTGGAAGGGAGTCACAATAATTTTTTGTAGTCATACACTCGATGTGGAGAGCAATATGCAGGAGCAGTCATAAGACAGTGATGATGATGAAGAGGTTACACCTGATGAGCCATCAAGCTCTCGACATGTCGTGAATGAGTATCAGTGCTTGCGAACAATGTCAAACAAGAATACCAAGAAGCAACCCCTAAAGCAAACTGACCATTAGAATCTTAAGAGTAAAGGGGCTCCCCCTACACTTGGGAAAATGCAAGAGAAGATCAGACTGCTAATGAGGAAGGCCAATCTACTGACCGCCCCAAAGCAAAAAACATAAAGCAAGTCTAGGAAGATAGTGGCAGACATAGGCACATTGATGAGCAACAAGCTGCAAAACACTCTATTGGACAACATGAACACCTTTTCTACCCCAGACACCTCGGTGAGTCCACCACCTCTGGACTACAACATTGTTGATGACATGAAGAAAACTCGAGTAAACATTAGTTTTTTCAAGTTGGATAAGATCCAAATTCAATGAGATATCCTACTGTGCACATTGGGATAGACATCAACAAACAACACAACCTCTATTAGCAAGGGAGAAAGCACACCTCTTGGATCACTTTCCACTATGCTCAATACACTCCAGATTGAAGAAGAAAACTCGGGTTTCCCTACATTCCTGCTATCTTTTGAAATTTTCAAGTGTAATGGTCACAACTGTTTGGTTGGTTCCAGTGTAGTAGCAAACGTCATGCCACTTTCCATTGTTAAAAGGATCAATGCACAATATAGCGAGACATCCGTGTGAATCATCGAACTTGATCGATCATTAATACCAGCCATTGGTGAACTCTTATACGTGATCATCCGACTATCTTATGACGGTTGATTCCACCAATGCATAAACATGATGGTTGTGGACATCTCGTAAGCATATGGTCTGCTACTCATCAGAGACTAGTCCAGCAAGTTAGATGAATATTTTTCTACATACTTGTCTCACATGTGGCTTTCGTACAAGGGAAAGCGCAACAAAATCTGAGTAGTGTCTGAGAGGTACATGAAACATAATGTCACTCTTCTCAATGGCGAGAATGAACCATTGGCCTTCACAGAACTCATGATTCGAAACTGCCTCCTTGAGACAACATTGGAGTGTTCCCCTACACGCCAACTCCAACCCCACCAAATGCGCAATTGGGACTCCTTCCTTGCCCAACTAATGGTAATGAAATCTATACAACACATTGTACCAATAGTAGCAGTAGTACTAGCACATCAAGTGGTTTGTGTACAAGTGAGTTGCGGACCATGTACTTTGACAAATCAAAGACACAGGACGTCTCAAGAGTCGTGTCTCTTTTGATCGACCCCTACAATAGCAAGCATCTGGTTTCAAGTCGCTTAGTGTTTGAGTGCACGAACAACGTAGTAGATTATGAAGCTACCCTGTTGGGCTTACAGAAATCCATCAACCTCAACGTGGTCATGCTCAAAGTGGTAGGTGATTAAGAGATAGTGGTATGACAGTTACATAACACCATTCACTGTTTATCACCACATCTCAAAATTTACCAACAAGAGGTATGGGGACTAATCTCAAACTTCCAAGCATTTAATATCATTTTTGTACCACATATGCATAATGCAGCTTCCAATGCACTGGAAAATGTAGCCTCGATAATTTCATTGATTAGGGATAGATTTACTATTGAAATTTTGTAAAAACAATCTATCCTAGACAACATAACTAACTTACGCGTGTTTAATGATGATCAATAGATACTACATTTCATGGCCAACGCTAACGTCTTCAAAGATGCAGTGATAGATGATGATGAGCACGAGTGCTCTTTGCAAGAAGAAGCTACTAATAAGATAGGCCACCTTATCACAAAAGGTGTGGCAACATTGAAAAAGATTTATGACTTGCAAGAATGTTTTCAGGGGCCAAGGAACAATAAGACCCATAGTTCCACCACGAGGCATGAACTGATAAAACTAGGAACGGAACAAGATCCAAAGTTTGTCAAGATTTGTATGTGTTGTACATAGCATGAGCGATAGGCCTATATCCACTTGTTCAGACAATACCGAGATGTGTTCGCATGGACATATGATGATCTGAAAACTCATGACACGTGAATCATCCAACATATCATCCCAATCAGAGAAGGGGTCAAGCCATATCAACAGAAGGTAAGGAAAGTACATCCATCGCTTGAACCCCTCATACAAAAAGAGCTTACTAAGTTGCTAGATGCACAAATCATATACAAGGTTTTCCATTCCACATGGGTCTCCAACCTTGTTCCTATACATAAGAAGTTTGGGGAAATCTGCTTGTGTTTCGATTTCCAAAACGTAAACCATGCCTCAAAAAAAGACAACTACCCTGTGCCATCTATGGAGCACATTTTGTAAACAATATATAGGGCACAGATGCTCTCTCTTCTTGATGGTTTCTTAGGATACAATTAGGTTCTGGTAGTAGAACTTGACAGACTCAAAACTGCTTTCTGTACCAAGTGCAGTATGTTCGCTTATAGACGAATGTCGTTTGGTCTTGTAAACACAAGTACAATATTTCAGCACACTATGGACATCACCTTTCATGGACTCATTGGATAGAGCATGGTGGTATACCTTGATGATGTGATTGTGTTCTCAAGAAGACAAGAAGAGAACATACGCCATCTCAATAAAATATTTGAGCGATGTCGGAGATATAGGATTTCCTTGAATCCCAAAAAGAGTGTATTCACAGTGTCGGAGGGGAACCTCCTTGGACACATTGTTGCCAAAAGTGGGATCAAGGTGGATCCATACTGGGTTCAAACCATTACACAGATCCCTTACCTAGTTAACAAGAAAGCCATGCAATCCTTCTTGGGCAAGATAAACTTCCTTCGAAAGTTCATATCGGATTATGCGCAGATAGTAAAGCCCATGCATGACATGATCAAGAAAGATGTAGTATGCAGTTGGGGTAAGAAGGAAAAGTATGCATTCACTCAGATCAAGCAGGCCATTACAGAAGCACCTACGCTCTACAATGCAGATTTCAAGAAAGATTTCCTGTTACACACCTTCGCTTCCGACAATTCACTAGCTGCAGTAATCAGTCACAAGGACGAAGCTAATGATGAATGTCCCATCTCCTTCATGAGTGCAAGCATGTAGGGACCAGAGCTCAACTACCATGCAATTGACAAGCAACCTTATGTAGTTTACAAGGTGGTAAAACACTTCAAGCCCTACTTGTTGAAGAACCACTGCATATTCTTTGTTCCCCACCCAGTAGTATGCACATTGCTTATACAACAAGAACTAGGTGAACGATGTATGAATTGGATGATAGGCTTGCAAGAGTATGATCTTGAAATCAAGACAATACACATAATAAAAGGACATGGGATATGCAGACTTGCAGCTAAAGCAGTACACGCTCCATAGAGCGAAGAAGATCTCATTGGCTGGAAGCAGAAGATTAAGATGTATGATATAAGGTGAGAAACACCCACTGAAGATGGAAAATCTTGGTATGTAGATGTGCACCAATACTTCAAGCACAACACCATACCCTCTCACTTTTCCATCAGATAGAAGAGGGCATTGTGCCTGAAAGCCTTAGCATATTAGTTCGTGCATGGAGTGCTTTACAGAAAGCATGGTAATGGAGTTTTTCTCAGGTTCTTAGAGGCAAATGAATCAGAGAAGGTACTTCAAGATCTACATTACAGACCCACCGGGGGTCACTTTGTAGGAAACACCACTACATAAAGTGATGTGATCTGGTTTCTACTGGCCCACATTATTCAAGGATGCACATGCTCATGTCTGGTCTGTAAATGATGCACCAACAAAACACAAAGATCAACAACCACATGACATCCCATTGCAGTGTCCGAACCATTCCAATAGTGGGGCCTGGACATAATTGGGGAAATTTTTCCTCATTCATCAAAGCACCACCGCTACATCCTAATAGCAATTAACTACTTCAGATGGTGGACAAAATAAGTTCC
The DNA here is from genome assembly GCA_000404065.3 of Pinus taeda. NCBI lineage: Eukaryota > Viridiplantae > Streptophyta > Pinopsida > Pinales > Pinaceae > Pinus > Pinus taeda. The sequence goes on along the minus strand of APFE030928238.1, from coordinate 138,596 downwards.
TCTCAAACAAGTGAATGACTAGGAGGTCATCAGCTTCCTGCGGTAGAACATCATCTCACGCTTCAACGTTCCAGTATCACTTATTTTTGCTAATGAAACTTATTTTTCATCTTTAAAACTCTATGAATTTGCATTACATAATGGTATTGTGTTTAAGCATTCATCCAAATATTATGCTAAAGGAAACAATCTAGCAGAGTCCATGAATAAAAACCTCATTCATATAATCAAGACAATTGTTTTCTGTGAGAAACGAAACCGGCATACCGTCATGACAAATGCATTATGGGCTAACCATGTAACACCCAAGACCTCTCTAAATACCTCACCATAATTCCTAGTTTATGGTAAAGAAGTCATCCTTCCACCAAATATCTACTTGCCTGCACTTCAGCTTTCCCAAGAATACCGAGGCAAGCCTTGCCAGCTAGTTCAGCAAAGGATGAATGCTCTTCATAAGCTTCAGGAAGAAAGGATGAAAGAAAAATAAAATTTCACTCTCCACAAAAACCGTATCAAGATATGGTTCGATAAGAAGTATGCAGGGAAAGCTAACTTCGACATTGGTGACTTAGTTTTGAAATGGGATAAGCCCCATGAAGACAAAGGCAAACATACGAAATTCCAGTCCCTGTGGATTGGTCCATACACAGTCCACGAGAATCTTGGCCCACATGCGTATCATTTGTAATTACTTGATGAGAGGATTGAAAACTTTTATTTCAATGGACAAGATCTTAAGCATTACTTCCAGTAGGCCAGGCCGTGCCTGTGCCATATACATAGTCTGCTTGCTGCTTGTTGTTTTCACCTCATTTTCTTTTCTTACTATCTTTTTTTTTACTTTGTTTGTTCTTCTTACTATTTTTGCTTATGTTTGTTTTGTTTTCTTGGTATATTACTATTTTTATTTTTTGGAAACAAGTGCTACCAACTACTACGTTCTATCTTTTGAATAAGAGTATGTGGTTGAAATTGAACAGACATGTGACACTGCAGCACTTGGTCAGTTTTGTGTTCATCTTCTCTGTTCTTGGTTATAACCGTCAGCCGATGAAGCCTTGATGGAAAATACAGACCATTTGTAAGGGAATTTTTGGTCCAACCATGAACCTATGTCCACACTAGGAATCTCCATGCCTATACTTAGTCCTTTTTATCTATGTGTTCAAGCTCATCCAACTAGTAGAAATAGAGACGGGGAAAATCCAAATGAGCAAAACTATGTCCCAGGTCTTACATGCTTCTCTAAAAGAACAACCTCTTCTGCTCCCAATAATTCAGGATTCCTCTTCCACCCCAAAAATAAATAAGTGCCTATGCACAGTCCTCTTGAAAAGTACAAAGGAAAAAGAAGAGAAAGGCTTCCTACGCAAAGAGGTCAAACATGCAACTCCACAGTGGTACCGACCAGGCTCGCTGGTAGTGAGAAATGTGTGTACTCCTACATGACTCCACCGAGGTACTTTCTAGGCCTGCTGGTAGTGGAGAAACACCAGAGATGAAAACTTACACTTTGAAAATATTCAACTCGCGAGCTAAACCACCCTTCTCGGATTTGAAACAATGTGATGAAGTTGAAATTTTGTTTATGTTTGAATGAGTTGGAAAAGGGTGAACCATGTATGTCCATGGGATAAGTGAGGAAGCCGAAGTAACCCGCACAATGATTCAATACTCCCCGAAAGACCAAGGCCCTATGCTATCAATGAACCAAAATAGAGAAGCTCAAGTTCTACAAGTGTGTTGCCAAGTGTTGTAGAGGGTACAATGACCCTCCAAAATTTTGGCTTGCACCCAATTTTAGAGCCTCCCTTGAGAGTTTCACTTGATGACTACACACCCTCAGGTTCACTTTGTCAGCCTATGTGAGTCTTTTCATCTCCCTTGCTTGGTCATTTCAATCAAGTTTTTGCATGTTGGTGTCTAATTCATGCTTGCAACCATGTTCTGGTTATTCTCAAAGTCTCTGCTTCATGTTTACTTGTTGTGTTTGCTATGAAAGCATATGTTGCACTCAAACACAGAGTCACATTCGTTGTTACACAAGCATCGTCATGGTCAATCAACGATCAATCATGAGTGTTGCATTTGTCGCTTGCACCGTTGATCAGTCATGTTGAACATGTGTGTCTGGATGGTTTGATTCGTCTCATCTTCAAGTCATGTGAGTGTGTGTTTTCATGATCACATATGCATCTTTCGAGTGTTCACACACTTGTTCATTTTTCTGAAGTTCTAAACACCGGATTCCCATATGACAATCGGACCATCACCCCGCCATCAACTCGAATGACTGTCACCTAGAACAATGCAGAAGCACTAAGTAAGTATTTCGAAGCTGTGCTGTTCTAAAGTGATCCAATCAACTTTCATGATGGCCACTCAGAGAGTCGAACCCGATAGCCACCCCGAGACTGACTCCCTCAATAATTGCACAAAGGCTGCTGACCTTGCCCGCTCTGCTGATTGAGGAAATTCCATAGACAGGTCAAATAAACACCAAGTACCTGTCCTTGTCTCCCTTAGAAAATTGTGCAGTTTTCCCAGTCAGTGCTCCCCACAGTTAATTGGCTGCTCATCTAGGTAATAGCGCAATTTTCATGAGCAGGCTTTCTGCTATGCAATAGTCCGCTTAGCTTAGAAATTGCATAGAGATGATCAGAAACTTCCTAGCCTTGTTGGATTTTCCCTCGCCAGCAGCTCCTAGCAACAAACTGCCAGTTCCATCTAGGAATTGCACATTTTCTGCTGCCAAGCTCCCAACAGATGGTTACCTATTCTCCTTGGGAATTGCATAGTTTCTTCTACCAAGCTCCCAGTAGATGGTTGCCTATTCTCCTTGGGAATTCCATAGTTTTTGCTACCAATGAGCCAATAGCCAATTGCTAGTTCCCTCTGGGAATTGCGCAGTTTTCGCTGCCAAGCTCTTGGCCAGTTCCTTCAAAAAGTTGTGCAATTTTTGACTGTTGGTCCTCCATGCAACCTGGCCTATTCCTCCTTAAATTTGTGCAAATTTTTCCTTCCAGGCCCTACTGACTGCTCATTCTAGGAAATGAACAGATTTTGTCTTCCTTTCCTTCCTATAGCCCATACTGCCCTTCCCAAAATTTGTGTAGGTTTTCCTTCCAACTGAGCTAGACCTCACGGACAGTCACTGTCGACTTGCATTTCCCATCTTCATCACCCAGTGAATCTTGCGCAGTTTTCATCAGCAGTGCCCTGAGCCATCATCCCACCTCACAACCTTTTTGGCTGTCCTCATTGCCTGCATCCAAAATGATCATGTGTCATGGTAGACTAGGAGGTTTTTGGATTTGATGTCATCTCATCATGAGTGATTTCAGGCACAGGTACACTAACAAACATGGCACGAAAATGAATGGGATTAGCAAAGGGAGCACATGCAGAGGGACAGGTTCACCAACGAATGAACAAATGATGCATACGAAGGGACGTGCTCACGAATGGATTATCATGCAAAGATGTGTTTGCGGCTGAATGGATGAGCAAACATGCAAAATATGCTCACGAACGGACAAACGGATGAACATGCACCTTTCACGAAAAAATGAGCCTGTCAAGCCTTCCAACATACAAGCAAGTAACAACATGACAAATCAACATAAAGCGAATCAATGACCATCTAAGACTCTAAGCACTTTTGCATGCAGAGGTGAAGTTGTGATACACCATGAAGACATCCATCACCTAGCAACACTGCAACTCGACATGCACTCTAGCAGCAACAAAAATGTATCAGCACTGTCACGTCGAGTCATGTCACGAGTCATTTTATCCACATCTCCACTGTGGGCCATGTTGGAAAATCAATATAATGTAACATGGAAGTACAAGAGACCCACTTATTGTAAAATATTCATGTAAAGTTGAAAATTCATGGAATTCGAAAAACCACAAGGTTCAGTTTCACCCTTGGCTATAAATGCCCCCTCATTTGTACATGCAAGGGAATTTTCACCTCATCTCCACCGACATAGCCAAGGGAGTTTGTTATCTTTCCTTTGAGGGGTAAGTAGTAGCTTCAATGACCCGTGCTCGGGGTTAGTGATGTATGGTGTAACGATGTGTCTTGGAACTTTTGCTTAATTCAAAGGCCTGCTAATAGGCCAACACGTTTTCACACATGTATTGTAACTGTTGTAAGACTAATCTTCAACACTTGTAATGCATGTTACTTTAACCTGTGTTCAACACTTGAACTATTCCACTTGTTGTAATACATAATCTGTTAATGGAAATGTGTTGGATATGTTGTTAAGATTGTCTTGCCCATGGTGGCTACCCTCCCAAACATCAGACAAACCTTTTACGTAAAACTTGTTGTAACAACCGTTGCACTCATGCAGACTCATCTACTAAGTGATGTATGTGTTATCTTACCTTCTGTGTTATGACTTCCACATTCGTGTGGATTGCTCCTCTCGAATTTGTGCACATCATGTTGTGTTGTGTTCTCCTAGCCAAGTTGGGACTTCATCCCGACCAACTTGGGACTCACTCTCACCCACTCCCTTTAGAGTGAAAGAACCATTGACAAAAGTACACTTGCAATCACCAGGCACGTGATCCTCACTTCTCGAAGACAAAGCAGAACACTCTCCTGTGTTGATAAGAAAGAGTTAAGGCAAATCCTTAAGACAATTACAACTGAGCCATCATACTAGATGGGACTCCCACACCAAATGGTTTGAGGTCTAGTTGGGACTTCATAGAAGGGTGAACCCTTGGATGTTGGCGGATCGAATACCATGAATAGGTTAGTTCCACTTCTGATAAGAAATATATTGAATATGTCTAGGCTACCCATCACTCTATTGCTGACACAAAAGATCAATCTATTTCACAATTTTCATATCCTCCACTAGAATCACATGATCCTATTGTTCATGCATTGAAGGAGTCATACATAACAAGCACTGTTGCAAAACAAAAGTTTCTTCTTTCTTTATGTTTGCTCATTTGTCAAGTTTGATGGTGTGTAGATGCTTGTCTAACAGAGTGCCTTCCATTTGCTTTTGATTTTTACTTTTCTATGGATGCATACAAGCTTCGAACGTTTTGGTTTAAATTCTTGTATATTTTCTATCTGTTGGTTTACTTGCATATCTTTTTTGTCAATCAATATGTCGCCTACATGGGCCAACTAATGTGCTGATGGCTACATTGGAAATATCACTCACCTAAGTTGGCCCATGCTCTGGTTAGGTTAGGAGTAGGAGTGGTGTTTGATTTTCTTTCTTGTTTCTTCTTTTCTTACCTTGTTTTGCTTTGTCTTTCTTCTTTCCTTTCCTTCTTTTCTTTAGCACTTGTAGGTTAGTTTCCACATGATACCGTGTTTGGCTTCTTAGACAAGTAGGATGAAACCCAAGAGGAACTTGTACAACTATAAGCACTTGGTTATTTGTTTATTCCCTCTCTTTATGTGAGTCTTGTGTTTCTTATAGTCGATGATACCTTGATGGAAAATATGTTCCTTTCAGAGAGATTCATGGAGAAATCATGATGCTTGCACTCTTAACTAGCACCACCTACTCTGATCGGTTTCCTACATTTGGTTAACCCTTGTCAACTTAGTCGAGTAGAGTAAGGAGAGGGGGAAAACCTTAAAAAGTATATTAGAGGTATATATAAATATCCTTCTCTGAAGGGACAACCTATTCTGCTCTCAACAAGTCGGGATCCCTCTTTCACCTCATGAAATAAATAAGTGCCTATGCACAGTTCTTTGAAAAATAAAAAATGAAAAAAATAAAATAAATAAATAAAGGGTAAAAAAAGAGAAAGGCTTCCTATGCAGAGTGGTGAAGCAAGTAACTCCACCAGGACATTGTCTAAGGTCGTTGGCAGTGGAGAAATGCTTGTGTTCCTGAAGTGACTCTATCGGGGTACTGTTGAGGCCTGCTAGTAGCAGAGAAACACTAGAGATGAAACTAAAACTCTCAAAATCTATTTTACGTGTGCACCTATATACCCCTCATCCCCAATCGAAACAACTTATTTTGACTTGGCTTGGTATGTGTGCTGCCGATAAAGAGAATGCTAGGGGCTACATCTTTAACTAATGCTAAGTGAAGAATCTATAACAATCAAAGAATTGAACAATACTTCTCGAAGAGTTAGACTCTCTTTCCATGAGACAAGTTCCATACAAAGAGATGGACTGATACAAGTGTGTTTCCAATGTTGTAAAAGCTACAACCACCGTCCAAAATTTTTCCATGATTATTTTTGGAGCCTCACTTATAAATCACAGTAGCTCCACTCGCACCGATCTAAGCACTTTTCTTCAATAGAGATTTATTATTTCAATATTGGCTTGTGTTTTCTGACTTATCTCTTTTCATAACTTGCAAGTCGATCTCTTGACTCGGTCTTTTCACAGTTATGGACTCGCCTTAGAGAACTACACAATTATTGAGGGAAATTGGTCTTTCTCTTTGGAATTGTGCAGTCCTAATTGCTAGTGAGGCTTGAGCTTAGAAATTTCCTAGCAATAGATGGTAACCACCCTTGAGCTAGGAAAACATGCAAACAAGAGAGGCAGCCTAGAGCCATTAATCAGAAATTGTGCAAACCTCATTATGCTCAGAAATTGAATAGTGCATGAGCCAGAGAGTTGCCCAGTCCTTCCTAGAACTATGCAACCATTCCAAGAAATGCATGGTGAGTCCCCCCCCCCAACCTGCCCCATAAAATAAAGAAAAATAAAGGGAAAGAAGCATCCCTAGGAAGTAAGGATATATTATTAGTTTCTCTAAGGTACCACATTATTATCTTTAAAAGTTTTCGCCGATTGTCACTTGTGTCCTTGATATCAAGCATGCACAACATAAGTTCCAATTTACTCAATTCTATGTAATGGATGCCTCTATAGATCATTTTTAAACTCGATCATGAAGTTCTAGCATTGCCGAGGAGATCAAGGAATGTTTGGTGCAATCATCATCGCTTTTCCGGGTGAGTTTTTCTTTTCTAGTATTTTGCTGGTTTTTTTGTTGCTTTTTGTTGTTTAGCTTGTGAAAGTGTTGTTTCACTTGTTTCTTTGAACGAATGTTGGCACTTTAACTTGTTTTAGCTTGTAGAATTAATTTTTCAAGTTTTACATTGCCTTTCCCAAGTGTCGTATGAATTATCCTATTTTTTCATCAATGGTCACTTTTATGGCGACTCTCTTCACATGCTTCGTTATCCCTTAGTTTAACCAATTGTTTCACTGGTTTGACATGCATGTATCAACACTTAGTCATATATTCACCCAACATCACATCATCCTTCGAATCTACTTGATTTTCACACTCCCCATGGGTAGATTTGGTCTCCCCTTGCCCGAATCTCACAATTCTTTGCATGCAATGCACAATCTGGGAGCACAAGGCCTCTTCCTTGGCTTCTTAAATTGCATAAAGCCTATCCTATCCTAGCTCTAGCTATGCACTCCGTAGTTCTAGGAGGTAGTCTCTTAGCCTAGCCACTAACATCACGCAATGCACAGTCGATCCTAGGCCTTGGCCTAGTCTAGTCATCAAGCTTCCATACTAACTAGTGGGAGAGTCTGTAGTTGCCATAGTAATTTTGTCACCGTTTTCAATCAAAATTTTGTAATCCCTCTCAATAGATTCCTTGATTTCTACTTGATCATGCTGTGAAGTTATATTTGTAAGAGCTAATGTTTGCTTGCCATGAGTGTCCTTTCTGTCCCATAGGTACCACACTTGTGAAGCATTTCTCTCTAGTAGTAATTGTACCATGGTAGCAAAGAGAACTACTTCAAGAGATACCATTGAAAGAAACACGAGGGAAACAATTGAGCAAACACCAATTTACTCACCAATATATGTAAACGCTTAACTATTCATCGAAAAGGAGTCACCACTAACATGGAAGCAAGTCCAACAGCAGCGAAAGAAGGCAGTAATTTAGTAAAAGATTAGGGAAAGAGGAAGTTGCTAACATAATAAAGTGAGAACAAAGATGGAGAGTGAAAACATATTCAATCTTCATGTAGGAAGCTTTGGCAGCAGAAGAAAAAGGAAGCATGGGACAAAGACAACAAAATGGAGGAATAGAGAAAAGTAGAGCTTGCAGGTAGCAGAACTGAGATCACAACAACAAGAATAAGAAACAAAGGAAGGAAATGAGATGAGGAGGAATAAACAAGAGAGAAGCAGAATTAGGAATAATAACAAACGCAAGGCACAATTACAAAGCCAACAAGTCCAATATAAGTTGATCAGCTAGAACAACCAGCAGCTGAGGAAGAGAGTGAACATATGCAGGTTCCCTCGTCAATGCTAAATGCAAGAACCAAGTCCCGCTAGATATCTATGAGTACATGGAGAAACTAAGACAAGAGGCCACCAGATAAGACTTGGAGTTGAACGCACATAACATGCATCCGTACATTGGTGGCCTAGTCAATGTGAACGCCATGCTGCACTTGCTTTAGAATGAGTTGGATAGAGGTTCGAAGACCATGTACCCAAATGCCACAGAGGTAAGATTACCATCATGCAGTACCAAGATTGGCACCAACATGTGACTGAGATAAACCAATTGAAGGTTTCTAAGTTGGTATTTTCCCAAGCTTCAGAATCATAGTGTTTTGTCTTGTCAGGGTGTCTCTAGCCTATTTTGTCTCACATGGGTACATGTGGAAAGTATAATATTATTTGTGGATATGTTGTTAGTGAAATTACAAGTTTCCTTAGTGGAATGTGAAAGGTCATCATTTTATGTAATGAGTTATTTGTAAAGAAGTTAAAGAGTCATGAGGAAAGTCAAATAGTCACAAAGGAAAATTTCAATGGTCACCCCACCCTTTGCTGTAAATAGAATCTTATAAATCATAGAACAGGCTTTTGAGAGCCAATATTTTATCTAGGCTTAGGCTTATGAAAGGCTTGGGAGTATTGTGAGAAGCCTTGGCTTCTCCACAGTGTATAGCGAGTATATTTCTTTGGAGGAGCACTTTTTCTTCACTGTAATGTTCCACTATTGGGGCTAGTGGTTGTCAATGTGTATGTATGGATGGAACTTTCACTTATAATAATAATATCAGAACCAACACACTTTCATGCATATGTTGTTATTTTGGTTGTACTATTCTTTTTTTTTAGCAATGTATTTTGTTTAACTTACACATTTTCTTATGAACTACTTTGTATGAAATTGTATGAATATTGTTGAATGCATGTTGTTGGATTAACCCATCACTTTAATTTGTGGACTATTCCACATTTTATCTTGTGATGTTATTCTATTCATGTGTTCCTTTCAACCTATGTACTATTACAGTCTTCTAAGGGGCATACTTTCCTGTCCCCTTCGTGTGTTAGAAACTTCACACATCTCACTTGAATTTTCGCAGGGTCAGACACTTTCTCTCACCCAAAGTTATCATACTTTCCTTTGCATGCTACCATGGTCAAGGAATTACACTACCAAACACTAGTGGGACTCCTACTCCAAACGGTTTGAGTTCTAGTTGGGACTTCATATTGGGGAGGTCCCCCGAATGTTGGCGGGTTCAACACCATCAATTGTACCTAAAATTAATTTTGAGAGCGGTATAACCACAATCTAATTTTCAATATAATTGTTAAACCATTTTTCTATAATAAGGAAAATTTAAGAAGAAAATATATACTATGAACTATTGTAACTCATGTGGATGCATCTTAAAGAATAATTTGAGATGAATATGTCATTTTATGCGAAAATAAAAAATCATATAACTTTTAAAGAATATCAGTGTTCTTGTAAATCTAACTACACTGATGCATTTAAATAATAACCACATTGATGCGTTAACATAATAACCACACCATTCTATAAGATTTCGAAAATAAAAAACAAATTCAATCATATCAATGCATTAAAAAAATAAGTGCACTGATATGTTATCTTAATTAGTGAGCATTATTATTAAATGGACCAGTGCATTTTGCTATGAAGCACATCGATATTTCGAAAATAGGAAAAAAGAAATGAGCGGTATTTTATTTTTTGAAATATAATTTCATAAATCCTTATCAAGAGTAAGAAGTTATTCACTATTTCATTATTTTCCCCAAAATTTCAAGGGATGGATTTGCAAGAGAGACATATTGGAAGCATTGTGATGCAAAAAAATACTTTGGAACATCAGAACTATTCAAAAGATCAAAATTTGAAAGGTATGGTAATTCACTAAAAACCCCACATAGTAAAATTTCACCTTAGGCTTTAAATCTCTCTACCACTTCGCAATTAGGGCTTTTCATTTTAGGAATTTTAGATTTAATGGGTTTTTTGTTACTATATATAAGGTGTTCGACATGTAAAGTGGGGCGACCACTTATTGAATCTGATCTAAAACTTGTCGACCCTATCATTTTTTTTAAATGACGTCTATTTATCGGTGCCCCTTGTGTAAAATAATGCACTAGTGCACCTTTGTCAAATAACACCATTAATTACAAAAAACATATGTTTATTTTTTATGTTTTATGTTTTTTATTGTGATAGCGATGATTTTACCATTACATATCGCACCGTAATAATTTAAAGTTATTTAAAAAGATATGTTTTCGCTATCAATGAAAACAATTCAGCACCCCATTGCATTTACTAAATTAAATGCACCTATGCATTTATACACATAACCACACTAATTACCATAACTCTTTTTGGCTTCAAATTATGTGATTTATTTATAAAATATATTTAATGGCTTATGTATTTAATGGTAAAGGTTGTATATTGATTAAAAAATGTGTAAGAAGCTGCCAATTACAAAAATATTAATCGCCATAATGACAACACATCCAAAAAAGAAAAAAATGCAAGTTCTTCGTAAATTCCTTACATAATTAATATGTTTGAGATTGTTAGGTCCCTATAATACTAGTGATTCCCCCATTACTATTGTCGTTGTATCCCTTACTGTTATTATTGTGCCCCTATTGTCCCCATATTGTTATTATTGTGCCCCATAGAGTCCCATTATTGTTATTTTTGTGCCTTTATATTATTATTGTTAGGTCAACTTTGGTTATATTGTGACCCCTTAGACTCCTATATATAGAAAGGAGGTTTTGTCATTTGAAGCATCTAAGAATTGTTCATTTGTGTAATGTAAAAGAGGTTTCCCCCTCGAAGAGGCTTATTTATAAGGCGTTGATCTATCTTTTCTATCTTTTTGTGAACTGGTTTCATAACATTTCATATTAGAGCTTTGGATTCTAGGGTTTCGCTGCTCCAAATAGGTCATCGTGGAATTTTCACTATAAATTTTTTTCTGCAACAATTCAGAAGCTAAAAAAAAAACCATTTGAGACAAAATCTTGCGAAACCTAGGGTATAAATTTCAAATCCTTTCCCACTACATTTTCAGATATATGATCTGAGGAAGTTAGGGTTTTTTCAAACTCCTGAATTACATCCTAAGTAGGTGACCTTGGGAAAATCGTCATAACTTTCTCTTTGAGCATCAGGGTGAAATTTCGTAAGATGTTATAGAAAGAGGATGGACTTTATTTTGTTTGGGTATAATTTTTAGAACCTAAGGCTAAAACAGGGACACGTGGCACAACATAAAAGTGCATTCTATTGAACTAGTCTATAATTGGGTCATCACGGGTGCTTGGGAATAAATCATTCTTCCAGAATCCAATTGTGATCAGAGTTATGGAGTTAGAAAGAGGACTCAGAGGGCTATTACAGGCCGAAATTTCAAAACTTAAAGATCTGAAATTACAAAGTTACAGTGGTTTCAAGATCGAGCTCCTAAAATCAAGAAAAGGAGAGATGAGGAAGTTTGATGGCAAGGATCCGGTAAATTTGATATTACATATGGAGAAACATTTTGATCTACATGGTGTACCACTGTTACGAAAGGTATGTATTGCATCTAATTATTTAGAAATGAATAAATTTTGATGGTATAGAGGGCTTTGTTCTCATAAACCTCTTGTCACGTGGTCAATTTTCACGAAGGAAATGATAGCACATTATGAGGATACAAAGAGAAGCACCTTCTTTAGCCAATTGATAAATCTTAAACAAAAGGGTTCAATGGAAGAGCACATTGAGGACTTTCAAAAATTGAATATAAGGGTAAATGATATTCTAGAGAAACAAAAGATAAATATTTTTATCTACGCCATGGAAGTTGATATCGATTGTATGAAAGCATATTAGAAGAAAGGAATGGAAGATTTGAATAAAGACATGGAAGTTTTGAAGGAAGGTGGGACAAAGATGCTACAAGAAAGGCCTCATAATGAACCAAAGGATCAAGAAACAACAAAAGAAAAGGACATACATTGGGAAGCAACCCTAGAGAAAGAACAAATGAATCCAACCATATATTATATTGCAATGGCAGGAGTTACCACTCCTCAAACTCTAAATATAGAAGGACATATCAAGAAGAAGAAGGTTCAAACAGTGAAATATGAGGAAGAAAAGTATCAAGAAACATCCAAATAAAAGGATACTCACCAAGAACCAACCCCAAAGAAATAAGAAATGAATCCGACCTTATCTTGTAATGCATTGGTCGAAATTACCACTCCTCAAACTATAAAGATAGAAGGACATATCAAGAAGAAAAAGGTAATAGTGTTGATTGATTCGGGTAGTATCCATAATTTTATTCATTGTAAGATAGCTAAGGACTTGAATTGCTTCCTATATCCAGCACCAGAGTGTCAAGTGACGGTTGTAAGTGGAGGAACCATAAATTTATCTCAAAAGTACCATAATATCAAGCTATCCATGGGAGAATATGTATTGAATAGCTCAATTCTTTCCATTCCAATGGGTGGTGTTGATGTTGTACTAGGAGTCTAATGGCTATAATCATTGGGTAAAAAAGATTTTAATTTTCAAGAAATTTTCATGAAATTTTCTTCGGAAGGAAAGGAAGTTGAATTAAGGGGTATCATGGGGAAGCCAGGAAATATAATTAGCTCTAATGGAATGACAAAGCTTCTAAATAAAGAAAAATGAGGCGTAATTGCACAATTATGTTCGCTAATGGTTCCCACATTAAAATCATCTATTTCTCCAGATCTCCAAAAGGTCTTGGACAACCATTCCAAGGTATTTGATACTCCCAAATGTCTCCCACATATTGGTGATCATGATCATGCTATTCGTTTGAGTCTAGGAAGTGTTCCTCCAAACATCAGGCTTTGTAGATATCCATATGCCAAAAGGAGTGAAATTGAGCATATGGTTGCAGAAATGGTAGAGGCTGGTATAATTATCCAACCAAATTTGATAAACAAAGCAAGGGATGAATGTAAGAATGGCAAAGTAGGGTGGGAACTCATTCAAAAGTTTATGAAGATCCCAATTCCAACAATATTGCCGGAACTTGACAAGGAAGAGAAAACCATATTGGAACTTGAAGCATTCACAGAACTGAGAAGTCAACAGCTACGAAATCAATCAATTTCAGAGTATCTCATCAAGTGGAAGAACTTACCCACTGAAGATTCCACATGGGAGGACAATAAATTTTATTATAGAAGCATCAAGAACTACTCAAACGTTGAGGACAACAACACTTTTTGAAGGAGAGGGGCATGTTAGGTCACTTATACTACTATTTTAACCCTTATTGTTATTAATACAACCCCCTTATTATATTCTTGTGCCCATGTAGTCCCCATATTGTTATTATTGTAACCCATAGAAGCCCACTATTGTTATTATTATTCCCTTACATTATTATTGTTATGTCGGCTCTGATTATATTATGACCCCTTAGACACCTATATATAGAAAGGAGGTCTTGTCATTTGTATCATCCAAGAATTGCTCATTTTTGTAATGTAAAGGAGGTTGCCCCCTGAAACATGCTAAATTCTAAGGCGTTGATCTTTCTTTTCTATATTGTTGTGAGCTGGTTTGATAAGAGAGATATACGTAACTTTAAATAATATGTATTGGTTAGTGTTTGTCATGCAAAGCCACAAAATGAGGAAGCTCAATAAGATTCTTTCTGATATAAGTGTGAAGATCATAAAAGTCTAATAGGAAAAATTTAGAAGGATGAATGAGGTGAATGAAAAGTTACTATTCAATAAGTTTTATTTTTTAATTTTCATTGATAATATACTTAAGAATATTAAATAACATGTTTCAAACAATGTATTAATTCACATATGTTTAATGTTATAGAGGTACCAACAATGAAGGCAAATAATGTTGTTATAAGAAAACAAAAATTATAGAACATGTAAATGATGATGAATTAGTCCTTAGCTCATATGTAATTGTGTTGGAGGTTAATGAAATGGGGAAAAACTTTTACAGAACTATGAGGGGTATAATGGAATGAACATATAGATGTACTTTCCACTTACAATACAAAAATCAATCCAATGACTCCAAGAACCAAGTTATATTTAAAATACAGGATGCATTTCCAGAGCAATGGTCAATGAGACCTGTCAAACATGCAATGACAAAAACATACAAAAAAAAGAATATTTTAGGAAGTAATATTCCAAATTACAATTATTTTCTAGAATTATATCTATATATTACTAGAAAACATTTATTTATTAATATCAATTTTGTTATATTTAGTTCTAATATATCAATATAGAAATAGTTTATTACGTTTTGAGGAATATTATGAAATTACCAAAGTATCAACGAGATGATATCTGAAATGTGTTAGTATGAATGACTAAAAAAGTGTACAAGGAGATGGTCAAAGAAATGGACATAACTTCATGAGGCATCTCAACAACAATGTGCTTCAAATATATGTAATCATTTATTTTTTCTATTAGTTACATATAAACAAAGAATTTAGCATTAAATATTAATTTTCAAAAGATTTCTTGTAGAAAAGAAAACAAAATGGAGTTCATTCAGCACATACAACATAATGACAATGAAGAAAAGGGTTTATATTAAAGTTTGTTAGTAATTGTTGATATTTCTTTATAACAACTTAAGTTTCCATTTTTTTATAATTTAGGATTCTTTACAAAAACCATCCTTGAATGTCCTCAAATAGGTGCTAACATACAAAGAAGAGTCATCGGAAGAATCAATTGACATTGGGTTAAGTATGGGTTGTGAGTATATGTACACATATGAAGAATTAATTGTGGAATTTGTAAGTATCTATGTTGTTTTACTTCTCTGAGTTTATAATTAATAGAACAAAAAATCATTTATATTAAAATTATGATTTATTATGGGGTATATAACTTATATGAAACAAAGTTTGGAAGTACGCCAACATAAGAGTTGTTGAAACAAGGCATTAGACATTGTTTAGAAAAAATGTGTATAATTCATGACTCACTTCTTTCTATGGTATGTTGCTTTTCGATTTACATTGATGTATTTTATTTATTTCAATTTTCATTATTCTCGCCAACATAGATACACTCGTTACACTATTTTTTTAATGTTTGTAGAAAGAACTTGAAGAATATGAAAACAATTGATGCAATCAACAAAAAATTCATTCAAATGACCCAAGTTATGGAAGTAGATTGAGCATTAACTATATTTCAAGTGAAGAATGATGATCTAGTTGGATATCAATGCAAGTTGCTATATTTTTTGAAATATTTTTTCGTGAAAATCAAACATCTTGTTTAATGTAGTGGACACAATGTCCTAATTGAAACACAAGGGGTTACCAATAACTATCCCATTTTGTATGAAAACGATCATTTTATTCATATATAATAAAATAAATTTTAATTTATTCTCTTGTGTTGTTGAATGGTGCTGTGAAATGTTACATGACTAAATAAATATATGGATGATTAAATATTATAATGAAGAGATGTGCACTCTAATGATATAATAAATCAATTCAAACATCATGTACAAATTCACTAAAGAAAATTTAATTTATATGAATATTTTTATAATATATATGTCTTTTTTTTTATGCATAACACATTTAAAATATTTGAATAATTGCATTGTCATAGGTAGATGTTTCAAAAAAAGAGAAAATGGATACTGGGACATTATATATTAATATCCACCACTTCAAATACAAATCTTTCAACAATTATATTTACAATAATAAAAAACGGTATCCTAGTGCATCTATAAAATAAATACATGTCAAGAAGATATACATTTCATGTACCAGCATGATTTGCATTTAATGCACTGATGCATCTTTACCTTTAACGCACCAGTTCATTAGATTATGTAAGATCATTGGTATTGCAAGATTTATTTTCCTACCCCAAGGCATTTTGTGAAAATTACAACACCAGAGATTTTGTGAACACATAAGAACTGAGGCTTTATACTTGTGAAGCATTGGATTTTTCAATATAACTCATCATCACTAGTGCATTGCTATACATAACTACCTGGTTCATTGGAGAAGTCAAAATCACCTGGGCTACAATATATTTTTTCATGCCTTGATGTCCTTCTTGAAAAGTACCACCCAGGGGATTTTTGAAAGTCATAAGCACTGAGGCAATATACTTTTCAGGCATTGATGTTTTTTACATTCAATTCCTTGGTGCATGGTATCATATATTGTATGAGGTGTTGTATTTTCATTATTAAAGCATTAGTTATTTTATAAATTTAAAGTACGAGTGATCCAAATGTTTGTTTATATTCTCGGCCCTTTTATTCAAAATTTACAACACTGGTGATTTTATATTACTAGCGCATTAGTGTGATTTTTTGAGTAAGTTCATTGCTAAGAAAACCTCTGCTATCTGCTACCACAAATGGATGTTCTAGCGAAGGTTTTTTGGACAATTTTTGTCCATTTTATAAAACTAAAAACCTCCATTATAGCCTTTGTTAAAAGGTATATTCCTTGTATTTATAATGCTATACATTGTCACGCGGAATGAGTCGATCTTGCAGACAAGATAGACCTTCCTAGAATCTAATGAAGACCTAATGACAAACAAACCAACCAGACACTATCTTTCTCTAAATGCGCTTTAAAAATAATGGCAAACAAATGTGTTTTAAGGCCTACCTCATGTCCAACGCAAGTTTGGAGATGCCTTCGCTCCTTTGATCCAAGTAAGTTCCTTTGTCGCAAACCTGCAAGCACAAACAAGGCAAACGATTAAATAGCACCTGAATATCCAATATTATAAAACATATTTAACATGAAAGTCAAGGAGTCCATGAAACAAATAACATGAGATACTTGTTGAGAAAAATGAGCTTGATTGTATTAATTCAAAAGGAGAAGAACCTTACAACCTTTGCCTTGACGTTGTACAAGATCCTCCCAGGGTCCAACAAGAAGTCTCCTCTACTTTGACAAGCTTCACTCACTCCCTAATGAAGCCAAAAAGGTATGTGATCTCTCCTCTTAAGCTCAACTAGGAAGTCTTGATTTCACCAGCATTTACCCTAAAAAATGTTCAGCTTCTAACCTCCCTAGCCACTAACCCAATGCCTCAAATTATAGTGCAATGGAGGGCAGTTACTAGGTCCTCCTTCAAAGGGATAGAATCCTCCTTCAAAGGGATAGCTCCTCCTAACAAGGGATTAGCTCCTTCTCTTTTGGGATGCATGAACCACTTTGGAGCGAACAATCCACGTCAAAATTCCTTCTAGAATCATCTAGAATTAACCCAAGTGAGTTTTTTAAGATAAAAATTGCGCCTTTTGACTTTCACAGGGGTACGCACCCTCCCCTTT
>APFE030928238.1:67295-96128 GCA_000404065.3 Pinus taeda | reverse complement strand
AGCTGAGGTTTAAGACTTGCTTAGGAAGCTGGTATAGGTAATGATAGACCTACACCGACTGCAAATAATCAAGGTGACGATATTTTTGTGTAACATACATGTTTCTTTGTTGAAGGAGTATGTTCATGATCCTACTCATGTGATTGATTGGAATGTGTTGCAGGTAAAACTAGAAGGAGAATTCTAGGTTGATTTTTTGTAAATATTAGATCTAATGGAAACTTTAATCCGAAATCAAGCCATCACTTAGGTTAAAGTGTGGTGGAAGCACTTTTTCCTAGAGGAGGTTATGTAGGATATGGAGGATTGAATGTGTGAAGAACTTACATCTTTGTTCCAGAAGTAATGGGAACTAGAAAACACTGAGGATGGTGTTTATTTAAATAGTGGGAAGATGTCATACCATTGTGCTTTGTTTTTAAAATACGTGACTATTTCTAGACTATTGTGATTATTGTTTCAACTTAATCGTTGTGAAGGCTAGGACTTGAATTAATATATTATTTAATTAAAGTTTATATAATGAATAAATGATGTTTCTTTTGAGAAACTATGGGAAGGAGCAAATGAATAATAGAGAATTGTTTCTATTGTAGAAAATTATTAAGTGGTCAATTCCACATGATGGAGCTTCCCAAACCTTCTCCTAAATATTCCAAGAGAAAATTGTTAATTCCAAAACAACATAATGTGAGAGAAATATTATGCTAAGTAAAAATTAGAAATTAGCTGGACAAAAATATTATGCTAAGTAAAGATTAGAACTTAGCTGGATAGAAATATTATGCTAAGTAAAGATTAGAACTTAGCTGGACAGAAATATTATGCTAAGTAAATATTAGAACTTAGCTAGAGAGAAATTCTAAGTTTAGTGAAAATTAAAAGGAAAGCAAAGCTGGAGAGAGGCATATTTTATAGGAAAAGGAAGATATTTGTTCCTAAAAGAAAGAAGAAGTGAAAGTCTAGGTAATATAAGGGATGCAAACCCTAAAAGAAAGACACTACTAAGGAAGATATGCAAGGAAGAAGTTATAAAAATAGCACTATGGAATACAAAAAGGGGTTGTTATTCATGTAGGAAAGAAATCTAAGCTCGGGGAGAGTTGTTCATGGTAGCTCATTCGTTCAGAGGAATGGGCTCTCTCCCATAGTTTTTCAAGCATGCTATTATAGTCAAATAAATTTGATTATGTTCCAAATGAATTTAGGATCCATAACATTAATGATAGTTATATTATCGACGTTTCGAACTGACAACTATTGTTCATCTTCAGGATGTAAGGTATATGAAAAATTGATCAAACCAATGGAGGTAATAAATAGGTAAAATATGGTGAAAATTTGCCTACAACAAAACCCTAAAAGAATTTTTTTTTTATTAATTTGTTATATTGTGATATTCATTACATATTTATGTTGTGTATTTAATATTAATTAAATTTATTCATGGAATTATTAAGCTTTATATAAATGTGATATGAATTAAGTGGTAAGTATAATAATGTTATTTTAATGGAAAATAATGTTATATGGAAATGATTAAATTATTTGTTATATGTTACTAATATGTTAGTTATGTAAAAATAATTAATGTGTTTGTTCTAAATTATGGGAAATGAGTTATGAATGATAACTTATTATATAATGGTTGTTATATTGTGTTATTCATTACAAATTTATGATATGAACTTAATATGAATTAAATTTATTGATGGAATTATTAAGATTTATATGAATGAATTAAGTGGTAAGTATAAGAATGTTATTTTAATATAAAATAATATTTTCTGGAAATGATTAAATTATTTGTTATATGTTATTGATATGTTAGTTATGCAAAAATAGTTAATGTGTTTGTTATAAGTTATGGGAAATGAGTAATATTAATTAATGGAATTAGGGGATGTTATTAATTATTGGGAATTTTTAAATGGAGGGGTATGGGAGGATCTTCTTGTAGATGCTAAGGTAGGAATCCAATTTTTACTAATAATCCATCTCTCATCCCTATTGAGTTTTTTTGGATGTTTATTGATTTCTATGGGGTCTCTAAATTTTCTGTGGAAATAGTGGTCAATCTTGACCAGCATGCGAGTATTTTTGATGTAGATTTGATGTTTAGTTTTATTGGAATGTTCCACAAGAGAAGATATTTTTGAACAATTATTTTTAATGTTAGAGGAATGTTCTTGGATGGTAATTTTGATAGATCTCTCCCACATATGGAACCCCAGAAGAGCATGGAATTAAATAAATGCCTTTCTGGCATTTAGGGTCAATGGGATATTTAGCTGATTTGAGACAACTCCAGATGGTATTTAAAGGTTTGAAGGTGCTTAAAACATTATTTAATTTTAGTATGTGGCAATCCTGTCAGTGGTTCCAAGGGTATACAAAAGGTTTACCTTACAAACAAAATCATTTATATTTATATTTGTATTTTTAAGACAAGTTTATTTGTTTTTAATGGCCTTGATAGATTGATTTCTTTTGCATCCATTTTTCAAGAATACATTCATGAGATGTGATTTATCCATTTCCAAGTGCTCTTTATCATAGATATGCATAGCTCTTGTTGCTAGAGCGATTGGAACCATGTTTTGAGCAAATTTAGTGTTCTTGGACAAACGCCTAATCCTCTAGACTAGTAGCTCAATCTAGAAACAATAGTCCAAAGCATTCTCACCTTTTCTATAAACAATAGATAAAATAAGAGAATAGAGAACCTACTTGTAGCTTCCACTTGTTCCTTATCTCCCTTGACCGATTCTGTTGCTCCTTCCCATACTTAAGGCACTTGAGAAGTACTTACACACAGACAGAAATAAGAACCCATCAAAGCATATGATAATGATCTATTGATTAAAAATAGCATGGAATCAGATACATGATAAGAATATGAAAGCATCAAAAGACAATACAAGCATATGGAAAAAGCTTTCAATACTTTCTTAGTAAAAGGAAGAATTACAACCCAATTTTCCTGATTTAGCATCATTCTTCCAGTTCAATCCCATCCTCTCCTCACAACAAGCAAGACACTTTGACATCATTACAATACTTGAAATAAGCTCAAAACTCATTCCAACAACATCTCTCTACAATTTTTAGCCCCTGATCTCTTCGATGAGTGATATTTTTATAGGTGAATGAAAGAGGTTATGCCATCAATGGTGATAATGAATGCCTTTCTAAATTTTGAAATCAATTCCATGGAAGAAGGGATAGGGGATTGATGTTTCCTAACTCCATTCCTCATCCAAATGTGAACTCAAAGGAGTAGGTGGCACTGAGAAATTTCTAGAGGCTTCCAATGGATAAGGAATCTTCAAACCCTCATGGAAGTTCGCTCAAATTTGCTTAGCGCGGGCCAAAGTGGGACCAAGTGTGATGCATAACACTCTGTCAGTGTATCGTTTGCATTGCAGTAAACCCTAATGAAGGCCTGCTTGCGCTGATCTTCTTAGAGGTAGTTTTTGGATGTTTTCACTCATGGAAATTCTTGAGAAGTGAGGCATTCTGATGACTAACTTCTTTAGGGCATGTAACAACTGCACTAGGGGTTGAAAGGCCCTAATAGTATCAATCTATAAGTTGGGGTTGATGTGCCCAAATGGATTTTTAACAGTTGCCCCCTAAAGCATGAAGTCGTAAATATATATGTCGAGTGAAATTCTTTATCACGAGGAGAGGAGGTTTCGAAATGGAAGGTGAACTGCATCAATTACAATACATATATCATGATAATTTTATTTTTCTCATGAAATAGTTGAGGGAAGGCATACCCATGCTCAACTTATAAACTTTCATTACATGTACAAATATAGTCATCTACAAATATAGACCCATGAATGGTTGACCATGAATGTAAGGCCATTGTACATTTGATTTAGTACCCCTGAAAATATCACAACCCAGATGGATGGAACTAGATCTGGGGTCTTCAATCTCGTTCAATCTTTTTCTCAAGTACAAGTCTAACCATGTGAATAGATGTTCTGAAGTCGAACATGGAAAGACATTGTCTGGTTACTAGCCAATGATGTAAGTCGTTAATAGACACGAGAGGAATCACCGATAATGATAATGACCCTCAAGGTACTATAGTACATTTCACATGGTGTGAATAAATTATTTGATGTCGAACACCATACAAAGTCTTTTGTTCGAAGGCTATTGATGTCAACCTATCACCGGAAGTGAGAAACCTGTCATTGATGTATGCAAGCTTCAAGGTACTAAAGGGGTGTTTCTGAGTCAACTTCTTGGATGATGTTCTGATGTCAACAAGAAGCGACTCGTCGTAGGAGGGCCTTGATGTATCCCACATCTACGACACGAAATGAGGTAAATTATTTTGGAGATGAAAAATCAACTGACAACACAAGGTTCAAGAATGGCAGTCATGAAAATGAAGGTTTACGATATTGCAAAAGATGAAGTTTGAACTGAATGACTTCTCTTGAATATATCAGTGACACTAAATGAATTGGCAACATTGACCCAAAACAAATAATGGATGGTATGATAGGCCAACGGTATGATAACCATCAAGCAGATAGCCCAACCCAAATAGTCATGGAGATGAAGTGAAAGTGTCATGTTCAAGAGAGAATTGCTACCATAAAGTTTTCTCGACTTTTTCCCTTTTCCCTAGTCATTGTTGACCAGTACCTATTTATTTCTTATGAAGCTTGCGGAGCATAACATATGCTTGCTATATAATTTCACCCTTTGGGCGAATCCATTGCTATTTGATGCTTTAACAAGTCTAGCGAAGGTGAAACCCGACCTTGTCTAGATGGACAATCTTGTCACTATTTGATGTCTTTAACGAGTTTAATAACAAAGACAACTCAGTCCTTTTCATGTTTAGAGAGTTTGAAAAGGGACGAAAAGGAAACTCCATAAGTTCTTTTTCATAACATAATCTCTCAAGTCCAAAAAAGCATAAATAATACAAGACAAATGTCATTTCCAATCCTTTAACGAGTTGGAATAGACAAGCGCTCGACGATCTTTTCATTTTTAGAGAGTTTAAAAAGCGTTTAAAGAGGACTCCAATAGGTTTCCTTTTTCATTTTTAACAAAGCTTGAAAAAGAGATAAAAGTTTGTTTTGTGGTCAAAGATGTTCAATTTACACTTGAGCACGTGAAATTCTACTTTTCAGCTATTAAACCTACTCACACTTCATCAAAATAGATTAGGAGTACCTGTTCAAATGGATAAAATTAATAAAAACCAATGTTTACTCGATTAACATGAAAGAAATAAACATAAAAACAAGTTTTATTGTTCATTTTTACCGTTTCACTTTTACTCTTTGTCTTTGGTGCTCTGGAGCAGTTTTCTACCTCAAAGTTCACTAGCTAATTGCAATGGATTCAATGGACCGTTTCTCCTTCTGTCCGGACCAAGTAGGAGTTATCCTTGTTCTCTTCCATTTTATTCCATTTATTTTCAGTTTTAAGGAAAAAAATTGGTTTATGAGGCCCCCAGGGTTTCACTTTTCGCACTCTAGATCAATGCATCCTTTCTATATCGAAAGGTGTGTTGAATTGCACACACCTAGATGGTTGTATGAATTGTAGTGCACTGTCTCTAAGGGAGGGGTGCGATGGGCACAAAAAAAAAATGACAACTGTTTTCTCCCAAAATTTTCACTGTTTTTTGCAAAAAAAGGATCATAATTTGTCTAATGGTTTCATTTTTGACATTCATTGGATCAAAATGATGATTATATGGAGAGAACAAGACATTATTTCCCTAAATAATCAAGGAACAATTTATGCCTTAAGGAATTGTGGGTTCCTAAAGTATTTTTATTATCCAACATGCAACAAAAAGTTGATCTTTTCCAATACCTTGTTCATTCTTGGGATCCTACCGAGCCGGTTTTTCACATTAGGGGAAAAATGATCCCCTTTTCCATTGATGATATTTACTTTCTGACTAGATTGTCGAGGCGGGGTGCCCCCATCTCATTATCAAGATTTACTAGAGGAGATGAATTAGTGAGAGATTATATATGATAGTTCTGCCAGGAAGGAGCTCAATATAGTAGACAGAAAGATCAACATTAGGGATGTTAATGATTTACCATTGAGAACAATCCTTTTTACCCTCACCAAACTGGTTGGCAATGCAACTTTACACTTGGTAAACAGGTCATATATGCAGTATGCTTTAGAGTGTTTAGAACCAAAGGTGTTCAACTGGTGTGAGGAAGTTCTTTCATCCATGAAAGAACAACTAACCAAGGTAAAGAATTGAAAGACAAAAAAAATTGGCTATGGGTCTATATTTATTTCTTTTTCCTTGCAGAGAATTCCACTCATGCAACCACAACACATCTCACTGGGAGTACCTAGACCTAGAGACCCACGGATGCAGAGGTGGGTGGATCTTATGGCTAGGCATGTTGGCCAGTCATTGATCTTGTTTACCCCTGCTTTCTTTGAGTGGTTTGACTGTCAAGACATGACCTTCATAGAATATCCATATTCAGGAATGGATGTCCGTGGTGATCCAGATTTGATGTTTCCAACTGGAGTGCAGTGGAGTCCTATTGGTAAATTGTTTGACCAAAGTGTTAGTGTTTCTAAAGTTTCTACTTTTTTGTGTTTTTTTATTGCCAAGACTAAACGAACATTTTTGTATGTATGCAGATGTTGGATCTGTTCGACCTGTGGGACACCAACGAGAGGCAAGTGCACCAGTTCAGAGTGTTGTTGGGAGAGTAGTTCTCTGAGACTTGGATTTAGCAGAGACATTGGCCGAGCTACAGGATCAAGGAGTTACCTATGCGATTGCCGTGCCATACAATTGGCATGTCGAGTCGTTGGATGAGACTCCTACACATGATAGCACATGATCTGACCTGTTATCATGAGTAGCACTAGTTTACTTGGATATTTTGTACATACATTTTTGAGTTCTTTTTGGGTCAGATGACCGATTTTTGTCTTGGACACAAACTATTTGTAAAAACTTATATACAACTATCCATTTGACTTTCAGAGTTTTATTATGGTTAAGTGGTGCAATCTTATTCAAATGATGATGTGAATTGAAAATTTTTACTTTACAAATGTCGCAAATGTCTATTTAACACATAGTTCACTATAGAATCAGTTAATGTGTTTAGATTTATGGAAATATACTGATATTGAATAAACTCAAAATACCTTTCCAAAATGAAAACTCTAAGGAACATGTGGGTTTCAGATGGTATAGACACCAATAAGCTGTAGTAAGTTGTAGTACGAGAAGTTGTGAGTCTAGCCTAATGATGATTCGACATATGCCAAGTGAAATGGCATCAAAGAGGAGTTCAATCAACGAGCTATACTCAGCGATATTGTTTGTCGATCATCTAATACATATTCCTCTAAAACTCACTAACTTGCTGCTTGGAATGAAAATGGCCCATGCTGCAGAAGATAAAATCAGCGTACTCAATTAGCTCCATCGGCATAACCAACAAATGGTTTCGAAAAGTTTGACCTCTGCAACAAATGCGAAGTGGATTACCTAACCAAATAAAAACTCTAAAAGAAACACACACACAAATGCAATCAAAAAATATATACAGTGAGTTTTACTACACTTAACTAAGCATAGTAACGTTTAAGGTACAACTCATTTCGGGGCTGCGACAATGGAATCCCATCATAATCCACTAACTCGTAGGCACCTTTCATCAGCACATGTTTAACAATATAAGGGCTCATCCATAGTGGTTCAAATTTTCTTGCTCCAACTTTATCAGAATCCTAATCATAAAGCAAGACCAAGTCACCTTCTGAGAAGAGACAAGGCTTAACATTTTTATCATATTGCGCCTTGATGTGTTTTTTATGTGCCTCGTTAGCCACTGCGGTATCATGACAGGTTTCATCCAGATGGATTAACTCTAAGAAACACACTTCTTCTTTAGAAGTGTTAGGTAGCAGGTCAATCGCGAGTTTGAGAGACGAGATTTCATATTGGATTGGTAAGATTGCTTCCAAACCATATGCCAACTAAAAAGGAGTAAATCCGGTCGCATTTCTCACCAAGGTTCAATATGCCCACAAAGTCGAGTATAGGATTAAATGCCAATTCCTTTTATGAACTCTAATCATTCTTTGCAACATGTGATTAAGGACTTTGTTGATAGCCTCAACTTGTCCATTAGCTTGTGGGTAGTATGGAGTAGAACTATCATGTAATAGTCCTAATTTGACAGTTAATTCGACCATCACGTGATTGCGAAAATGCGACGCATGATCTGTAACTATAGCTTGTGGTACGCCAAACCTAGCAACCACATGGTTGAAAAAACATAGAGCAACCATTTCGCCACTGTTGTTCAATGTTGGTATCGCCTTGGCCCATTTGGTAAAATAGTCAACGACAACTATAATATACCCATGCCCCCCAACCGAGGTGGGGTTGCATGTCATAAAGTCAATGCCCCATTTTCCGAATGGGCCAACAACAACGACTAGATGCAATGGTGTAGGTGGTAATCTGGTTTTACGGTCAAATATTACCAAGCATGGCAACTTCTAATAACAAGAATGCAATCTTTGAATATGGTTTACCAGAAGTAACCAACATGTAGAATTTTTTGTGTAGTTGCGTAACCAGATAAATGCCCCCCACAAGCACCTGAATGACACTCATTCAAAGCGTTTTTGACCTCCTCATGAGTAAGGCACCTAAGTAAGATCGTATCGACACCATGACGATAAAGTGTATCACTAATGATTAGATAATTTTTGGCTTGGTATCGAGTACGTCGTTGTTCAGAGCGGGAGGTATTAGGCTGAAAATCTTGGGTATGGAGATAAACCAATATATCTCCATACCATGGATCACCTGACGAGATAAGAAATAGAGACTCATCCAAGATTGATGCTTCTGATGTTAAATGATTAGAGGATGAGGGAAAATTTCAAAGTAACTCAGCAAAGACAAGAGATTTCTTTGATTTAGATTTGATGAACTCCAAATCAAACTCCTGCAAGATAACTATCCATTTAGAATATTTTCCTCCCAACAATTGACGTGACAAAATATATGTCATAGGGTTGCAATCTGATATAATGGTAGTTTTGCGGAGGATGATGTAATTATGAAATCTCTAACCCTTCCATGTTATTTATAAGCAATAGATCATTATCACTTTCTTTGATGGGTTCTTGTTTCTATCTATGTGCAGGTACTTCTCAAGTGACTTAAGTACAGGAAGGAGCAACGGAATCAATAAAGGGAGATAAGGAACGAGTGGAAGCTACAAGTAGGTTATGTGTTCTCTTATTTTATCTATTTCTTATAGCAAAGGTAGAGATTAATTTGTCTATTGTTTCTAGTTCTGCTACTAAGTCTAGAGGGTTAGGCGCTTGTCCAAGAACACTAAATTTCCCAAAATAAATTGGCAACTCCGCTGGGGTTGATGTGCCCAAATGGACCTATAACAAACCCCCAATTTTTGGGTGGGGTGATGGTGTGAGGTGTCATGAAGATATTTCTTTGTATGGGTACTTTTACAGTATACTTGGTGGGAAATGGTACCATCTTTGTTTCACATAATGAGGATGTCCAAAAAAGGGAGGCTATCATTGACTTCCACTTACATGGTGAATTTTATAGATGAAGAAAGATTATTCAAATGTTGTTTAAAAGTTTCTAATATGTCGCGTCCATGGGGCCAAATGGAAGGTGTCATCGACAAACATTTTCCAAAATTTAGGTTTTAAACACCTTTTCTCAAAAAATCTTGTTATTAATCTCTCTGACATCTAATTAAATTCTAACATCATCAATCTTTTAAATAAAGGACTTAATTTTTCTATGACTCCCAAAATAAATTCCATAGAAGACATCCACTGTCAAATAGAGTATGGAATTAAAGACATCCCTAATAGTACCAAAGAAAAAATCATACAAGATTTCTCCATTATCCTAAAAAATCCCACCGCCCCCCAAAAGTAACATTAGCAAGGAAGAATTTCTGGCTTTAAAATCATTAAAATCTAACCCTAACATTGTTGTGTTAAAGTTAGAAAAGGGAGGGGCCATCGTTATAATGAATAGAAAAAACTATAGTGAGCCATCTCATCAACACTAGTTGCTATAAAAAGTTAAATAAAAATCCTTTAAAAAATATTATGAAGGAATTTTTCAGCCTTGTCAAAGCTTGTAACATTCATGAGAAGAAGAACCTGATAGATAGTTTTCCTTATACCCCTAGAATCTATGGTGCTCCTAAAGTTCACAAAGAAGGGATTCTAGTTATACCTATAGTAAATACTATTGGTGGACCTACTTATCATCTTGCTAAATACCTAGCTAGAAAATTGAAACCCTTAGTTAGCAACATTGAATCATTTGTCAAGGATTCCTCTCATTTCATTAATGAGATTAAATATATCAAACTTGGGAAGAATGGAATTGTTGTTAGCTTTGATGGCACTTCACTATACACCAATATACCTATTGAACGAGCCATGGAGATAGTTAGTAAATTAAGTGATCTTGACACATTTAAAGTTATTGAATGCCTTAGATCTACTTTCTTTAGTTTCATTGGTGACATTTATGAACAAACATGTGGTGTGGCGATGTGATCTCATTTATCCCCTATTATCGTTAATTTATTAATGGAATATTTTCAAACCAAAGCCTTACAATCTTAGCCCTTAAAACCTAAATTGTTAAATTGTGTAAAAGGTTTGTAGATGACACCTTCATCATTTGGCCCCATGGACGCGACCCATTAGAAACTTTTAAACAACATTTGAACGATCTTTCTTCATCTATAAAATTCATCGTGGAAATGGAAGTCAATGATAGCCTCACTTTTTAAACATCCTCATTAAGAGAAACCAAGATGGTACCATTTCCCACCAAGTATACTGTAAAGGGACCCATATGGAGCAATATCTTCATGTCACCTCACACCATCACCCCACCAAAAACTTAGGGGTTTTGAGCACTCTAGCAAAAAGAGATATTCAGATCTATGATAAAGAACACTTGGAAATGGAGAAATCACATATCTTGAATGTATTCTTGGAAAATGGATACAAAAGAAATCACGCTATTGAGGCCATTAAAATTGCAAACAAAGAAACTTGTCGTAAAAGTATAAATATAAATATAAATGATTTTGTTGGAAATGAAAACCTTCCATACATCCTTGGAACCACTAATAAGATTTCCCACATACTAGAAATAAATAATATTTTAACCACCTTCAAACATTTAAATACCATCCAGAGTTGTCTCAAATCAATTAAAAATCACATTAACCCTAAAATCCAGAAAGGCATTTATTTAATTCCATGCTCTTGTGGAGTTCCATATGTGGGAGAGACTGGCTGATCTATCAAAATTAGAATCTAGGAACATTCCTATAACATTAAAAATAATCGTTCAAAAACCTCTACTCTTGGAGAAGATTCCAATAAAACCAAATATCAAATATGTATTGAAAATACTCGCATCCTAAACAAAATTGACCACTATTTCAAAAAAAGATTTAGAGAGGCCTTACAAATCAATAAACATCCAAAAAACATTAATAAGGATGATGGATGGAATATAAGTAAAAATTGGATTCCTACCTTAGCATATAAAACAATATCCTCCCATACCCCCTCCCCTTAAAAGTTCCCAATGATTAATAACAACCCCCTAAGTCCATTAATTAATATAATTGACTGTCATTCATAGATCATTTCCCACATTAATTATTTTTACATAACTAACAAATTAATAACATATAACAAATAATTTAATCATTTCCATAAAACATTATTTTCTATTAAAATAAAACTAGCATACTTACCACTTAATTCATTCATATAAATCTTAATAACTCCATCAATAAATTTAATAATATTAAATACACATCATAAATTACAATTTGTAATGAATAACACAATATAACAATTCTTTAAGGGTTTTTATTATCAACCAATTTTCACGAGATTCTACTTATTTGTTACCTCCGTTAGTTTGATCATTTTTCCACATTCTTTACATCCTAAAGATAAACCATAGTTATTGGTTCGAAACGTCGATAATCTAACTATCATTAATGCAATGGATCTAGAAATCCAGTTGAAACAATATAACAATCGCAAAAGTATGAAATCTAAAATTTAATTATGTTATGAAATATCTAACAAGTATGTGAAACCTTATTCATTTATGTGTGCATGTGTTATAAATATATGTCCGGTAATAAAAAATGTAGGCATTCTTATACTTAATTGTGACTTGGTAGTATTGAGATATGTTTATACAATAAGATGTGTTAGTCAATAAGCATAACTAGATATGTTGGATAAAGTGCACATATAATTGCATGTGTATTGGAGGCATAAGGAATATGATGGATAAAGTGCACAGATAATTTCTTGTGTATTGGAGGCATGAGGAATATGTGTATGTGTGTGTCTTTGTGTGTGAGTGGAAATTTGATGCAGAAATAATAAATGTAGATATATATCAAGTGCAGAAAAGTTCTCGGTTAAAATTAAAAGTGGTCATATTTGATCCAAGTAGATGTTTGTGTCCACCCGCCTATTCCACTTGGACCCCACTGTTGTTTCTTTTCAGTTTTCTTAATTCTAGCACAACTTACTATTTTTGGTAGCTTTTCGAGTCCTACACCTTCAGAGCCATTTTGATGGACTAAAAGACATTCTTAGGGAAAACATAGAGACTAGAATAGTCCTTAACCAATTTACATAATCTCATTTTTCCTTCTCTTTGAAACCTTAGAAACAAGGTATTACGATATCTAAATAGAGATCATATTCCAAAGTTACGACCCCATGAAGTTGATGTACAAATTTACCCAAACGGGGCCTACAATGTTGGCGCTTCTCAATAATAACTAGGCTTTTGAGCATCATTGTAACACAATTCATAGCCATGTAGATGCCAAATCATTTCTTAGAGATAAGACACCATCACCCGAGCTATTTTATTTCCATTCTATATGTAAGCATATTTCAATTCCTGATATTAATGAAATGAAGTGTTATTTCTACTACAACACTGTATTTATGGTTATCTATGTATTTTGTTGCATTCATGTTTAAGTTTGGATGAGTGGTATCAGAGAGGTCTACATTTTTTTTTCTTTGCATGTCCGCAATGAGGTCACAGTACTGGTTGAACCTTTGCAAAACAAGCCTCGCAAGCCCAGAAGACCTCCCATGGCAAAGAAATTAAATATAAGTGGGCAGGCAATCCTTTCAAAATATTGTTTGAAGAATCCATTAGGCGATAGAGGAATGTGATGATGGAAAAAATTTCCCAGATACTTCAATGACTAACCACATGTGACACATCTCCTTCCAGCAGCTACTCTATAAGTGCCACACTTTTTTTGGTACAAGTTAACTTTAACAACCCCATATTTGAAGGTTAGATAGATGGGGATGTTCTAGGTAAATGGTTAAATTTGCTAGAAGGATATTTTTCGGTTCATGATTTTTCGAACCAGGAAAAGATTAATTTTTCACTCCTCAAATCTACCCCACACATCAAGGATTGTTGGGAAAACTACTGTGAGTAGAGGGATGAGAGTGCACCCTCACCATTTTCTATCACACCCACTTGGAATTCTTTCTAGGATTCTATCAAGGAGCAGTATTACCCTGTCGCAAGCTATGAGGATAAATACAAAAAATGGACCATGTTGTCGTAGGGAAGGGACCAAGACATGTCGAAGTTCACAATTTTTTTTGATACCCTTAGCACGAAGTTGGTATAGGGGATTATGAGCAACATTTGGTACTCAAGTATCGTAGCTATCTACAAAAGTATATCAAGGATGAGATGGAGTTCCTAGACTTCTCCTCGCTCGGCACGACCTATCAATGCGCTGTCAAGATCGAGAAGAAATTTAAACATAAGAAGAAAGACTTTGGATCTGTGAATCTGAAGCATGGGAAAGGTGCCCCTAAAATACAGAACAAATGACAAAGCCAAGGTAGGGTGACCCATGACAACCCTTCAAAGCCACAAGCAAAGAAAAACACCACAAAGACAAAGAGGGACACAAGAAAATGTTGTTGAGCCAAGAAGTCACTGGCAGTTGAGCTAGAGGCTTCTGAATTAGATGCATGTTCCGAATTTTAGTCAGAACCCGAGAAGGGGAATGAAAAAAGGAAGCATATTATTGACGTGGAGTTTAGTGCCACTATTTCCACCACCAAGATCCAAAATAATGAGATTTAGGATCCAGATGAGGGGGAGCACCTCTTCCACTCTCAGATATGGGTGAAGGGCTCCCTATTGTAGTTAATTGTCGATAGTGGGAGCCAAAAGAACCTCATTTTAGCAGAGGTCTTGAAGCAGCTAGGCCTACTAACCATAACACACCCATATCCACAGACCATCGGGTGGCTTCAACAAGGATTTTCTATTCGTGTTATCCAACAATGTCACTTTCCCTACAAAATCAAGCCCTTTACGGATGAGGTACTATGTGATGTTTCTCTTCTTGAAGTTTGTGATGTATTATTAGGACAACCATACTTGGGGAAGTGGCATGTTGCGTATTATTCTAGGCCTTACACAATTTTTGTTACTTTGGGCAATAATTTGTATAGGATACCAGAGGTAGCACTGCCTACCACCCTCTATTTAATCACTGTGAAGAAATGCAGTAAGTTCATTTCCCAGATTGGTAAATTTTATTTTCTTATGATTCAACCTAAGTGCAAGAAGAATAATGGGGCCACGACCTCCAAACAAGGCTCCTCCACACGATAAAAATAGATGGATTAGGTCATGGAGGAGTACAAGGACATTTTCGCCTCACTCAAAGGGGTACCTCTACACTTTCAGGTCAAGCACTCCATGGATCAGACCCCTGGAACACCACTACCCAATGGACTGATCTATCAATGCTCTATTATGGATAACTATGAAATCAAGAGGAATATTCAGGAGTTGTTGCTTAAAGGGCACATTAAGCCAAGTTTGTCACCCTGTGGGAGTTGGATCATGTTAGTATAGAATAAGGACGAGACCTGGAGACTCTCTAGTAACTATCTAACACTGAACAAGATCACTGCCCAGAATAGCTATCTAATCCCATGGATTGATAAATTTCCGGATCAGCTCAAGGGGGAAAAATATTTCATTAAGATTGAATTGAAGTATGGTTATCATGAGGTACCAATTGAACCCTTTGATGTGTTGAAGACTATCTTCAAATACAAGGAGGTCCTTTTCAAATGTTTGGTCATGCATTTTGGGTTGAAAAATGCCCCCACAACCTTCATGAGGTTGATGGACGACATCTTGCAACCCTTCACCAACTCTTTCATGGTGGTGTATTTAGATGACATCTTGATCTTTAGCTAGAGTTGGGAAGAGCACCTCCACCATAATCGATCAGTCCTCCAATCCCTGCGACAACACAAGTTATGTGCCAATTTTGAGAAATGCACTTTTGGTATGACCTAGGTTCAATATTTTTGGTACATCATTGATGAGCCAGGTGTGCATGTGGACCCAACCAAGATATAAGACATTTGGGATGGGCCAGTACCAACCACTGTAATAGAGCTCTGCATATTTTTGGGTCTTGTCAATTTCTACCGTAGGTTTGTGTTGGGGTTCTCTCATATCACTTGGCCTTTAAGTCAAGTCACCAAGGGCAGAGTGAAACAAAAGTTGTCTTCATCTGAATCCCAATAGAAGGCTTTTTCTGATTTGAAGCATGGCCTTTCCTCTGCACCAATTCTCACATTACCAAACCTGTAGGAACCATTTGAGATTGAGACAAATGCCTCCGATTATGCTATTGGTGTAGTTCTTACTCAATAGGGGCATCTAGGGGCATATCACAGTGAAACACTTTTAGACATAGTCTGAAATTATCTCACTTATGAAAATGAGATGTATTCCATTGTGCAAGCCTATTAACTATGGAATAATTACATTCTGGGGAAGGAAACGATCATCCACACATACGACTGAACCCTGTAGTTCATATAGATAATAGGGAAGTTCTCGAATGATCAATCTCGGAAATGGTCCACATACATACACTAGTTTTAGTGGAACATTAAGTAAAAGAAGGGAATCAACAATAATGTTGTATACTTTCTCAGCCAACCACTAGTCATAGCGCTGAACATTGTTCTTGACTCTTGTGGGCATGAGACTTCAGGGTGGCTACATCTTTACAAGAGCAGTCCAGAATTCAGTAACACATACCTGACACTCCTAGAAGGAAAACAACTTCCAAATTTTCACCTCCAAGCTACATTTGCATGCCACCTAGGATACCTCTATGTTCCTTCATGTGAGTGTGCCAAGATAATTGTGGAGGCACACTACAATCAAGTTGTTGGACGTTTTGGAGTAGAGAAAACAGTGGCAGTGTTGCAGAAGTATTTTTATTGGCTTAACCATCGACAAGACCACTTGTTTTTCCATTTCCAAACCAACAATTGAGAATTAAGGCATATACACTCATCCACCTACACCTATTCAACCTTGGGAATCCATCTCCATGGATTACTTGCCGAGCCTTCCTTCTGCTAAGCATGGAAACAACTGTGTTTTCAGGGTCATCAATGGATTCTCTAAGATGGCCATTATGGTGGCCTATAAGAAGAGTATCAAAGCAGAAGCCATTGTGGTGAGTGCCAATATTACAGCAAGAATGTTGCAACTCCTGGGTTGCCAACTTTACTTTTATCAACCGGGTAGTTTGTAACAAACTTGGAAGCATCGGTGCTATATGCACAAGTACTAGCTCTTACTGCAGGTTATCACTTTCTCAGTCGGCGCGAGATCACTAGGAGCTCAAGAAAACTTCTATAGATTTTAGAAGAAGCTCTATGTGTGATGAAAGGAAAGAAATATTACTCTACTGATTGTATTTTGATTGCAAGAAGGATAAAGACTGGAATGTAAAGCAAAACCTAGTACACCCTAATTAACAACATAATTCTACTTTTGTCAAAAGCATTATGAAAACCATGAAAGAAATGCCATTACCTACTCAAGGAATTAAAGAACATCTAACCATGCTATTTCTGGAAGTAAATAAGCAAAAAACATATTTTTGGATTTTTATGTGTTTTTATGTGAATTTAACATGCATCTAATTTATTGTGTGTGAGTGTGGCAATGAATAGGTGGCGTTAGAGGGTGATTTTGGAGCTTGGGAGGATGTAGGATGGTGTGGATAAGTCCTAGGAGATCTTAGGTGGCTCCTAGAGGCTTTTCCCACACTCAGCCTTCAAAAGAAATCCTACAAGAAAAACTATAGGAGGACACAGGAAAACTACAGGAGGAAAATAGGGAAACTACAATAGGCCTACAAGAGGAAGCTGAGAGCAATTCTCATTATTTTGAGGGTGTGAGAGTGGGTGGAAAAGGTGGATGAAGGTTGGAAGGAGGTGTTAGGGCACCTAAGGTCTACCATGAATCACCAAGAGAGAGAAATATTATTGGGTTTGCTCAAGGAGAGAGGAAGAAGTTATATGAAAAATGAAGGAAACTAGGGAAAAATTGAGGTGAGGTTTCGGAGACCTATAGGGAATGGATCAAATGGAGGGTGTGATTGCTGGTAATCTGGCCTACTACTAGAAGAGATATGCTACATAGAAACTGACAGTCAACCAAGAAAATCAAGCAAACAATGAAATGAGTGCATCCTAGGGAAAAAAGAGTTTTGCATTAAAATGGCCTAAACTATGACGTATAAAAGGAAATGCTGGGAAATGTTGTAAGGAAGGAAATCATGAAAAAGGACTATTTCATTTAATCAGGAAGTGAACATGATAAAGAAGATCTAAAGCAAAGCAAAACTAGACTATCAACCTACTAGAGAGCTGCAAACACTAGAAGTCCTAGGAATGAGGAAAATTTGTGTTTTTGGGGCAGCAAGAGAGTGTTTGCGTCAAATCATAGTCCCAGAGGGAGGAATAGAGGCGAAGGCATCATTACTAGCCTTTTGAATCTTCCCTGATCACTACTGAACCTGCTATAGAAAGCACAAATGGAAGCAAGCTACTAAATCATCAAAAGCAACCTATTCTTAACCATAAGAGAAATACATCTAATAGCAAAGTAATCTAAAAATTGAAGTAAAGCATACAAATACAAGTAACTAGAATCTTGGATGCTTATATTGGGCCCTAAACCAAGAGATTCAGCCCTATGAGGTAACTCAGTGCAAGCTCAAAAAGGATTCCATCTTCATTATAAAAAAATGGCAAGATTACATAAAACTATCATAAAATAATAAGCTCGAAATTTGAGCAGAGTTTACACAAGCAAAAAAAATTCGACCCTAGTGAGGCCCTAGGCCTCTCTACTTATACATATAAAGCTAACAATGACTTCCTTAAAATCAGGAAGGCTTGGCTCCCAAAACTTGAGATAACTATTAATCATCTTCCACTTGCTTGACTACCTTTTAGTGCATGATTTAGTTGTTTGTACTCCGAGCTGAATCAAGGGGAATTCGAAGTGAGGAGTAATAAATGAGGGGGATTCTCTCCTATAAGTCCTCTCCTCGATCTAATTTGAGTTATTGCTGCAGTTTGACCACTAGATCCTTGACTTTGACCTCAAAATCCATCAATAATTTGCATTAAATACATGTTAGACCACATGGCATAATAACTAAATCAACTCACCCTATAAGCATAAATATAATTAGAAAATCATACAATAAGCTAAGAGAATGGTTGATTTGACTAGGTTAGGAGGTGGAATGAGCCCATATAATTACCCATTTATGAGGCTCATCATCATCCCCCTATTGAAGGTGTTGCTCATCCTTTGAGAAACCTAGTCAATCTCTTCGTCTATTATGGCCCTGGTGGCCTCCCTAGCATTCCAAGCTTCTGATGTTGTTTTCTCATGTTCTCCATAAAATCTTGCCTTTCTACCTATGTCCTTCCACTGCTCCTTCTCTTCTTCTTCTCTTCTACCTTCCAGCATGCCTAATATGAGTGGAGGACTCAGTTTCAGGCCAATCCAGTTGACGTTCAACCTTTGCATGGAGCACTTGTACATTGGAACTCTTTTCAATGCCTCCTTCAGCCTCATGGGGCAATGGTATTCTCTGATCTGTAATATGTGGGGTAGGGTGTTCCATCTTCTCATGCATGCATGCACACAGTCATCACCAAGTAGCCTAAGCATATCTTCAAAGTGTGCAATGACTTGTTCCTAATTGGCTGGATATTTAGGGGAAATTTGAGGGTCATTGGCAAGTAGGTTGTGTGTGATTATGAGTGCCATAGGATATGATGGCTTAGGTCTTATCATCAATGGTTCATTCTGCTCTTTTATTAACAATATTTTCATTTCTGTTGCCCTTAATTCTTCATGGTTCATCCATGACGCCATGGCCATTAATTGCATATCCCGTAGCTTGGCATTGGGGTCCCACACATTTAAGTCTATGAGGGCCATGTCGTGTAGATAGAAATTTGAAATCTTTGCTTTGTCCTCAGAGGTGCTTTGGCCACACAAATCCATGAACTACCTGTAGTCTTGGAAAGACAGTATGCCTCTTTGTGCCAAAGTTTTAAATTGGATTTGAAGCCATTGATCCTTCAGATAGAGACCATAATATTTGGCTGCTATTTTGCATTGTATTGCTTCTATGGATAAGTTGGCCATGTATGCCAAATGAGTTTCTTTCTCCTGTATTTGCGTCCTTAGTAATTCATTCTCCTTCTCAAGGTGGCTTCTTGCAGTGGCTTCTCTGTCTCTGAGAGCACTCAATTCCCTACCCATTTCCTTGAGTTTGTTTTCCATGTGGCGAATATCGTCAAGTCCTTTG
This sequence comes from Pinus taeda, assembly GCA_000404065.3. NCBI lineage: Eukaryota > Viridiplantae > Streptophyta > Pinopsida > Pinales > Pinaceae > Pinus > Pinus taeda. Next base: position 76,293 of record APFE030928238.1, on the reverse strand, counting down.
GGCTTGGCTATCTGCATCCACCTATGTGTTCTCACTCTCTCTTTTTCCAATTCGAAAAATAGTGGAATTGCAAATTTTTGTGCGATTATCTTACCTCCCTCAAGTAGTCTGTAATAGGAGTCAAGATTAGGCCGGGGGTCAAGTTCCTATAGCTCTTGTGCTTCCTCTTTCACCTCTGGCTGTCCTCCTATATTTTCCTCAAGCTTTTGTGTCTCCTATAGTTTGGACAATGTCTCCTGTAGGACTATTTTATCCTCCTATAGGTCTGGTTTGGGGTCCTGTACAATTGCCTTTCCCTTCCATGGAGAAGATCTTGTAGTCCTCCTTTCATAGTTTATGGGTGTCTTGGAAGGATATTCTTTCACCTTGGTAGATGGTGAATCATCAATGTTAATGGGAGTCTTTGATGAGGGCTGAGGTTTCCCTATTTTGATTCTGGTACTCTTCCTTGCCCTAAAATACATGGAGGTTTTTATTTTCTTCTTCTGCTTCTGCTTAACTGGCGTACTGAGGGTAGTGAGGGCAGTTGTTGCTTCTATTTCCAAAGTTTCATGGGACTCTTCTCTTTTCTCTACCCTCTCTACCTCCTTTTCTCCCTCTTCTGTCTCTTTTTCCTCCTCCTGCTCTATCTCTTTTTCTATCTCCTGCTCCGTCTCATCAACTCTCCCCTCCTCTATTTATTTTCTTTCCTCCTTCCTCTCTTGCTCTGCTATGTCACCACTGGCTTCATCTTCTCCTCCTTGTTGTTCTCCCTCCTCACTGGTAGTAGGACTGACATCATAGGTTAATGCCTTGATGTCATCCTCAACTGTCATATTTTTGAAAACTTCCCATGCTATAGGGATTGTAAGGGTATGGAGGGCTTCTTCTACTAGGATATTGATTAAGCCATGGTAATCTAGCTACTGTGAATTTCCTTATTTTACCTTGGTGCTAGAGCCAATGAGGGACTGAAGGAGAATATAAGGGATATTGAGCTTTTGATGTGCTGGGGTGTCCATGCCATATCTCAATTATTAGAGGATTCCGAAATGATATCCATAAACAGTGTTGTGCCTCCCCTCACAGGAAATGTATTTGATCACTTGGTAGCTAACTTCATCCTAGGAATATGGTACATTAGCCCTCCTAATTCCATTTTTGTCTTCAACAGGGGTTTCATTATCTTTGAAAATTTTCCTCTTGGCAGCCTGGCCAATTATTTTCTCATCTTTATTCCAAGGCAGACCAAGAGGAAAGGTAGTGACCCTACTGATGAATTTAGGGGTTATTTCAATGGAAAGGCCTCTAATGGTTACAATAGCATGAGTTCTTGTGTGAACGACCAGAGAGAGAGCAAGTTCATGGTCAGTTTCATCATCAAACCCTCTAAACTTCTGAAAGAAATTCATCCAATTTGCCCTTGTAAATATTTCCACCACTTGAAGATGTGCATGGAGTCTAGTGGAGTTAGTGGGCTCTTTTCCCATAAACCCCCCCTGTCATACTGCCTCTACTTCTTTTTAAAAATCAGATATGGAGGTGGAGACAAAGAATTTTGAGTGAAATATAAAAACAGAGGGGACTGTATTTTTTTTTTTTTTTTAACTGAGATTTTTTTTTTTATGTATTTCTACCCTCTTAAAGACTCATTTTATCCTCAATTTGACACCAAATATTTCACATTTGGTTATTCAACAAAGTTCATTCATGAAACCTATCTCTTCCAACTGGAATTCATGCCAAAATCACATTTCCTCCCTTCAAAATGAATCACTGCCCCAACTGTAGAAGCTCGTTGTCCCTCCTGTAGATTTCCTGTAGGTGCTCCTGTAGAAAATGCTGAGAGCAAAAATGTGGAGGAAATTGGTGGAAGATGGTGGATATGAGGCTATGGGGGCATAAGAAGACTGTTGTGTGGTTGAGTTATGAGGACAAACTGAAGAAAAGGTGGTGAGAATGCGCAGAGAGGAGTGCTCATTATCTTTCATGGTTGTTTTCAGTTATGAGTGCTAAGCTGGCAAGGTGCATGTTGCCCAGATTAGGACCGTTGGTCCCCACCTACTTGGTCATCATGACACCCCTCGTAATTATCCCCTCATTACTACATCAGATTTAACTCTTCCTCCCACTACCTGTCCTTCACATCCTCTGCTTGAGTTGATTGTGCGCACGTGTGGGTGATATCTTGGTTAAGTGGAGCCAACTAAATGAAGCTAGCCAAGTTAATTGACCATATTTCCCCTTTTCAATTTCAACCATCTTGTTGCCTATATATGATTCGTAATTACACAAATGTAGATATAGGAGTGACTTAGCTACTTACCTGTAATCCGAGTGTATTTGTTGCCATCGACTGTGAGGTGTTGTGGCTTTCTCTATTGCATGCCTTCGTTTTCCTTCATGCATGTTGTCTCTACTTGTTGATGTGTTGTTGTGTGTTTTTGCACGTTCTTCTTTTGCTGGAGTTGAGCTACATGTGCCTTTTCAACCTACATATGTTTTTCCCTTGCTGTTGGTGCTGGACTTCTATGGGATCGGCTGCTATAAGAATTCCTACAAGAGCTGTTGTAGCTTCTTCTCTCCTTGATACTTTAGCTATTTCCCTATGCTTGGAGCTTGAGAATGATGTTAGAGGTGGAGATGAATGATGGAGGGATAGTAGGTAAGCTTCAGGTAAAGTTAATGGTGCCTTTTCCTCATTTTATTTTTGTTTTTTTTTTTCAAAACTGAAAAATTGTTTTTCTGTGTTTTTTCTTGGAAAGGAAGAAAATAATAATGATGCTTGGAGTGTGATGCAGGCTTGGAAATTATGGAAAGGAGGTTTGAAGATGGTACTAGGGATTATAGGCTCCTTTTGAAGCTTTTCTTGTCCCTCAAACTGCCTCCTGTGGACACTTTTGGCTCTCTATAATTCCTACAGGAGCATCCTACAGAAAACATAGTTTTGGATGAAGAGGTACAGTGGGGTGAATGAGATGCCAAAAATGATGGAGGAAGGTGTGGAGAAGATGAGATGGATGCTGGTATGAATATCAAGGTCCCCTTGGCACCTTCTTCTACTCCCTGTAGCCCTGCCGCAAACATGAAATGCAATAAAAATTCATTTTCTCTTTCTGTTTTATTTTTTTGAAAACAACTAGGGAGCCTTAGAGAGGTTTTCACCTTAATTGCCCGCCCTAGGTGCCTCTAATGGGGGTTTTTACCCATGGATGTTATTCTTTTCCCCCTTTTTTTTTGACATCACTAGGCGGCCTCATAAGAGGTTTTCCACCCAATGATGGGACTCAAGTGCCTAATGGATGTTTTCACTTGAGTCCTTATTTTTTCTCTTTTTTCTTCAGTGAGTGGGTGAAGTGGAAGCTAAGACATGCTACACCACCATCACTATTTTATTCAAATCTTCAATAAACTCTCGCTTGGAGAGGGTTTTCTTGTAGACTTTCAACCGATGTCCATTGAAAATCATGGGGATGGCTTCATCATCAATGGTTCTAATCAGAATTGAACCATTTTCATTGCATTTATCCACAGTGTAGGGTCCTAACCATCTTGTCCTCAGCTTGCCCTTGAAATCCTTGTATCTTGAATCATAGAGTAGTTCCCAATCTCCCTCTAGGAATTGCTTCTCCCTGATATTTTTTTCATGCCAAATCTTTCTCTGAAGTTGAACTACCTCTATGTGGAGAAGGGCTTGCAATCTGTATTCATCCAATCCATTGAGCTGAAGTAATCTCTCATATTGTGCATGGCTGAGGTCTATGTCAAGTTGAACTACCATCCTTAGGGTATTGAATTCAAACTCTATTGACAGCAAAGCCTTCTTCCCATGGACCAGTTCATAGTGTGTGAACCCGGTGGTGGTCTTCCATGTTGTGTTGTAGGCCAAAGTGGCATAAACTAATCTGTCCGCCCAGTCTTTTCTGTTGTTGCTCACTACCTTAGTTAGGATCCCTTCCAATGCTCTGTTAGTGACCTCCACTTTCCCATTGGCCTGTGGATGGTAAGGGGTGGAATTCATGTGCTTGATTTTATGATGTGTGAGCAAATCTTCAATCAGGTTGGAAATGACCTAACTGCCTTGGCCTGTGACCAACTCTCTCGAATACCCGAACTTGTAGAATATGTTTTCCCTCAATAAATTAGCTATTTTTTCCTCTGTCACTGCTTCAATTTATTTTTCCCACTTTGTCAGGTAGTCGGTACACGCAATGATATACTTCTTCTGCTTTGAAGGGGGGTTGATAGGCCCCACAAAGTCCATGCCCCACTTCTCAAATGGCTCAAAGGTCACTTGAGCTTGCATGGGAATTTCATCCTTTGGAGTGGGTTTCCCCATCCTTTGACACCAATCACACTGGCTCATGTATCTCCTCACATCTTGATGAAGAGTGGGCCAGTAGTAGCCAACTTGCAATATCTTGAAGGTGGTTCTTTTTGCTACAAAATGACCTCCACAAGGCCCGTCATGACAGGATAGGAGGATGTCAAAGACTTCCTCCCCTTTGACACATCTTCTCAAGATCTCATCTGGGCCAAGTTTGAAGAGATTTCCTCCACACCAGGTGAAAGGGGTGCTTTTCCTTACTATCTTGCTCCTCTTTTGAGGATAGGTGTGGTGGGAACTGTGTTGAAACCAAGTAGTTTGATATATCAACAAACCATGGAGGGAGTACTGATATATAAAATAGGTGTTCATCTAGGTTTTGGTCATCCACCATTCCTTCTTCACCTGCAAGCAAATTCACTCTAAACAAAAAGTTAGCAACAACATTCTCTTTACAAGGCTTATTAATAATGGTCAGATCAAACTGCTACATTAAAAGAAACCATCTAATAATGCGAGAACTTACATCTAGTTTGTTCATTAAATATATAATTACATCATGATCAATGTGCACAAAGGTTTGATAGCTTGTGATATAATGTCTAAATTTGTTTAAGGAATGCACGATAGCTAGGAGTTCCTTCTTAGTCACTGTATAGTTTAACTTATCCTTTGACAAGTTTTTTATTATAAAGTATATGGCATAAGGTAACTTTTCATCAATTTTTCCTAAGTCTACTCCTATTGCTTTGTTTGAGGCATCTTTGTGAATGTGAAAGTGTAGGGCCCAGTTTGGGCCTCTGAGAATTGGGGCAGTCAATAGCTTGCTCTTCAAGGTATCTAGGGTTTCTTGACAGTTTTCCGACCATATGAACTCAACATCTTTGCCTAGGAGGCCAAACAAAGCAGAGACTAACTTGCTGAAGTCTTTAATGAATCTCTTGTAATATCCAACTAAGCCTAGGAAGCTTCTGACATCTCTCACCTTTTGAGGAGGTGGGACCCTTTGGATGATGGCAATTTTTTTGGGGTCCACCTGCAGTCCTTGTTGAGATATTGCATGACCTAGCACGGTCCCTTTAGTCATCAAAAATTCAGATTTTTCTGGACTAAGGGACAGGTTCATATCAATACACTTATCTAGAACTTTTCCTAGGTTAGATAAAGCTTCCTGAAGATCAGATCCATAAGGCGTAAAATCATCCATGTATATTTCTACTGCACCATGAACTGGTTCATAAAATATACTCAATACCTCTCTTTGGAAAGTGGTTGGAGCATTGCACAAACCAAAAGGAAGGACCCAGTATGCAAATTTACCCCAAGGGCAAGTGAAAGTGGTCTTATATTAGTCTTTTGGGTTGATTTGAATTTGATTGTACCCACTAAACCCATCTAGGAAGGAGAATTTTTTTTTCCTTGCCAGGCCATCTAACACTTGATCTATGAAAGGTAAAGGAAAATGGTCATTTTTAGTGGCTTTTTTCAATTCTCGATAGTTGACAAAGAATCTCCACTTACCATTTTTCTTGGGAACTAGCACCAAAGAAGAGACCCATTCACTGTCAGAGATGGGATAGATGAATCCTACATCAAGCAATTTCTGCAGTTCTTCCTTAACAATATCTTTAAGTGTTGGGTTCATCCTCCTTTGAGGTTTCCTGACTGGCTTGTAATCTTTTGATGCATATATGATGAGTACATACTGAAGGGTGCACTCCCTTCATCTCCTTATAATTCCAGGCGAAAGGATCTAGATGTTTTCTGAATATGTTGAATAGCTCCTTCTCCTCGGAAGTATATAGGGATGGATTGATTTTCAATGTTCTTTCCGGGCTGAACTCTATATTTTTAAGACAGAGAGAAGTGGGGTCGGCCACACAGGGATCAGTTGAAGGGTTGTTTTGGGTTTCTCTTACTATGTCTTCTAATGGTGATACACTAGGAGGTGTATTCTGAATCAAATTTTCAATCATATCATCCTCATCTTGTGATTTTCCTCCCATGGTGATTTCTAATGTACAAAGTGGTGCAGAATAAACTTCATCCTCATCCTCCTCCTCCAACTAGAGAGGTAGATCATGTTCTAGCAAGGGTTGGACAGGAGGACATATGATTAACTGCTTGTACATGTGCCCGTTCTTTGTGGTCATGTTCTCAGCTTGGCAACTAATGCAGGCATCGATTGTAGCCAAACAGGGCCTTCCCAGAATGAGAGGGTACCCAGTGAGCTTTGCCTTTGGCTGGAGAACTAAGAAATCAACAGGGTACTCCTAAGAATCAATGGAGACCATCACATCTTCCACAATCCCCTCAGGGGTCACTGTGGAATGGTCTGCTAGCTGCAGCACAATCGTGGTCTTCCTCAAGCAGCCTTGGAGGTTAATTTTGAGCATTGTGTGCTTTTTCATCACATTAATGGCTACTCCTAGATCAATCAAGGTATGTGGAACCATTGTGCCATTGATGTGGACATCAACTATTGGGCTTCCAGGGTCCAGATATTTTGAACAGATTATCTTCCCCAACATCAGGTCGGATAGTTGTCCTATGACATTGATGGTTGGGGCATCTCTCTTGCGCCTTCTTAGATGCCTAAATCACTTCTCTTTAATCAACCTATTGTAGATAGGCACATATTTTATGGCTTGTAGAAGTGGTACTTTCACACATATATGTTTCAATCCCCCGAGGAGTTCAGTTTCTTCTGGGGTAGTGTTATAGACATTTTTGGGCACTGTAACCCCAATCATAAATGTCCATAAACCAGAGGCTCCTAAGTCCCTAAAAGTGTTGCTTCACTCCCTAAAGGAACAGGTCAGATGATTACATCATCTCCCAGAAGTTCTCCAGAGAAAACTGCTCAGAACTGGTCAAAACTGGACCATACAAAATGCCCAGTGCAGAGGGTGCGATGGGTGAGAATGGACAAATGGCAAAGACAGTTTGCGAGGTGGAGGATCATAGAATCTTCCAGAAAATTCTCCTGTGACACTTGCCTCTCTGAATTCACCCAGGGATGAGTAAGAGATATTCAATCTTCAAGTGGAATCAAGAACTATCAGAGAGAGGACACTAATCAAAAACCCAAAAGCTGACTCACCCCCTACAATCATCTATATATGGATCCCTCATTACAGAGATCCAGAGGTTGGAATATTGTATCTTGTAGAGAAGGGTTGTTGGTTTCCTGGTGTAACATCATAGTGTTGGGTGATCTAAGATTTACATGAGGTGAATAAGGGCTTTCTTGCTGGAGGATGATGTTGGGTTAGAAAAATTGGTTGTAATCCTCTCCGCTATTCTTGATATTAATAAATCTATTCAAGTTTTCCTCCACATTCTTGTATGATTGTATATGCATTTGTGTGGTCAATACATATCTGGTCCTGTATTGTTTATGACTGTAGATCTCTACTATTCGATAGTATTATGCTGCTTTGATTCCATAGGTGCTCTTTGAAGCTGGGTAGACGAAGAAGAAGCAGCGAAGATATATCAGAAAGGAGAGGAACTAGGCAGGGAACTAAGTGCAATACTAAGGTTGGTGTCCTTTGTTCCCCTCTTATCTACTTCTCATAAAGGAAAATGAAAGTAGTTTTAACTTGTTGGCTTCTAAGATAGCTACCAGTCTTAGTGGGAATAGTAGCTCCAAGTGGACACTGTTCCTGATAACAAAATGGCGACTCCGCTGGGGAGCTAATAGATTGTTTTCTAGTCTATATTTGTTTGTTTTATAGACTTATAGACGGAGCCTGAAGTCAAGCCAGCTAGCCTTCGAACTGCATTTGCTATGCAAGTGCAAAGTAGATCAATGCTGCTTCAGTCTATCTCTGGGTTTTGTTTATAAATTGAACAATCGATCTGTAAACACTATAATTTCCCTAGTGGTGGCTCTAGTAACCTCCTTAGATCAATCCCTGTGATTTATATTTATTGAACATCACTTGCTCGGCCTAAATCTCTGAATTGAACTGCAAATTGTGACCAAAGACCAAGTAGAAGTCTCGCATTGGTACCATCGCACCCTCTCTTCAAAGAATTTTGTATGCATCGCACCTCTCGTGTGCAGTAGGTGAGATGCAGACTGGATTCCCTGTGTAACAGGTGTGATGGTCAGAGAAGGTTAATTTTGCCTTGAGACTTTGGTTTTTCTTCACTCTTTTCAGATCTATTCAGGAGTTTTGCTATCTATGGTCAGTATATCTTTGTGGAAACCCCCTTCCTTTCCATCATTCTGCCTCCATTGTGCATGTTATCACTCAGGTTGTTCCCTGCTTCCTAAAGGGAATACAACCGAGGTAACCACTGACCAATCTTTTAGCTACAGGTTCTAGCCTACCTGCAACCAGGGAGGGCTCTCTCTTTATAATTTAGCTTTGTTGATGAATGTTTTTAGGCTAGTTATGGTGTACTATTTTGTTTGAATTTGGTGGGTTGGTGAATTCAGATAGATCTGAGATATAGATTATAGGACAGTTTGTTCCATTGGGCAATGGAGTTGAGGTATTTGTGCTGCTAAAAGTAGATTTGTGAAGACAGAATGTTGCTGCAGAGCCATATAGGCATATGTGAAGCAATTTTATCAGATTTTTGATGAAATTATGGAATTAGTGAGTGAAAGGCAGTTAAGAATCTTTCACTATGCTAACAAAGAAAAATGAAATTATTGCTTAAGAGCAGTTAAGAATT
>APFE030928238.1:26022-63449 GCA_000404065.3 Pinus taeda | reverse complement strand
GCAAAGTGTTGTATTTGAGGGATTGGGCAATGCTTATAGGCTAGCAGCCTATATTTGACCCTCCTGGCACTGATGAAGCCCTCGGGGTCATAAGGGACCCACCAGAAGCTTCTCTTGAGTTTGAGCTATTGTCCTAGTATTTGGTCAGCTTCTTGCCAACCATCTTTTTTGTTCATGACAAATGGACCTAGGTGGTCCCTGAATTTTAGGTTGGCTTTCTTCTTTGCACTGTGAAAGTGTGTTAGATAAGAGTTTATGAGCTGTCTATAGTACTCCAGGGAAAATAGCCTCATAGGGACGTATTTTGGGAGCATGTAGGGACAGAGCTCACAGCCATTAATTCTGATGACAGTGTGGTTTTGGTATAAGTACCAATCACCAATTTTGTAGCTTCTGGATAGCTGCAAGATTTTCTGCATATCCTTGGACAATCTGATAGGAGGGGTCCTCTTTAAGAGGCATGTGATTGGATACACAAACTGATCAATGAACTCACAGTATGAGTAGGGTGAATTCTGTACTTGGTGGAAGGCTGAAGACCAGAAGATCACAGACCTCCTCTCACCCTGTGAGTCTAGCTTCCTGATTGAGCACTAGAAGCAATCTGTTTGGTAGTATAAGAATAAATGATAGATATATGAGGAATATTTGAATATTTCCTCCCTCTTCAGCCTTGTCAATTGATCATGTATCTTATTGGCAATGTACTTGGCATAGTTGTATTTCATAGCAGGGGGATTCACAAGGCTGTATGCAGAGAGCATGACCAGCACAGTTAGATCAACATGTTTGTTTGTAGTGAACCCCAGCACAGAGGTCAGCATATCTACCAGTAGCTTGTCAACCTCATTGAAATCTGCATAGAAAAAAGGAGGTGGCCCAGAAGGTTGGCAGTCTGCCTTCATGAATTTCCTGGCTATTGCAGCAATGTCTGTGCTAGAGAGCTTGGAGCCCTCATCTAGCAAGTAGTTCATGGAGAAGGGGTACAGAAGCTGGGTCTGCTTGTATTTCAGCATTTGGTTCATGGAATCTGGTGTTATATAAAAGAGGATGCTCCCAAATGGAGACTTCACAGCTCTGAGTTTCTGGTCATAATTTTCTGCACAGAGGTGGATGACTTCAGGGAAAATGTTCACAGAAGGCAGGAAGTAGGTGGGCAGATTGGATTCCTAGAGGCCATACAGGTCACTGTTGTCCAAGTGACTTTTTCTTAGCTGGCAATAAGTTTGTAAGTGATTCCTCTCTGCCACAAAGTCTGTAATGAGGGCATCACTGTCCACTAGTGGCATAGCTTCCAGTTCTTTGTTAGGTGGATTTATAGGAGCTACATCCAGAGCAGCAGGAGTGGCCATTGTCTGGTTTTAGCTGGATGTTTACTGGATTTCAAGCCTGATACAAATGCTGAGGAATGCTTGCTAATCTCTGTTTTGCAGTGAGCAGCTTGGTAGTGTAGGGAGGCTTTTATAGGCTTAATGAACTGTGGGGCACTCTGTTTTGAAGAACCAGAGTGTGTTGAGCTAATTAGCTGGTTACTTGCAGGGAATTTCTTTAGCAGGGGTGAGGGAACTGCTAAATTAGTTTTCTAGCCGGTAGCTCGGCTCCTTCAATTGCTTTTTGTGGTAAAATTGTGAATTTTATAGAGGGGCACGGGTTTCTTCAAGATTTTTGTCGCACGGGGGTTTTACTGGCTTCTTAAGTAAATTTCAGTGGTCAATTTATCAATGGGGAGCTTTTGACAGAGTTCTTATGCAGGAAATTAGGATAGCAAAGGAGAACAGTGGGTAGAGAGGACGCCTGCGGCAAATACCTAGTTTTTATGGCGTGGGAGGCGTTTGCACCGGTCGAATTGCAGGTACTCGGGTTGATAATGGAGGCGGCAGTAACTTTGGCGGGTGGCTTTTGTGTTTTTACCGTTGCACGTCGATTTTCGCATGCAGAGGAGCTCCGGAAATAGTAAAAAACAATGAGAAATAACGGTTAATTCTCGCCTTTTTATGCATTTTTGGCATATTAGCGCCTTTTTGGTGATGACCTCATGCTGACGTCATCATGAGCCTGGGTACGGATGGGTGACGTGGCAACTGACGTGGGTGCCCAGGTGGTAGTGACACGGTGGCAGGGTGGACAGGGTGACGGGTGACATGGATGCGACGTGGAGGCATGGTGGCGGCAAGGATGGGTGACATCACGTTGACGGGGGCGTGACGTCAGTGCGGGGAGGAGGTGGTAAGTGGTTTCCCCGGAAGGGCTGAGGGTGGTAAGTGGTATGGAAGGGGGGGGCAGCGAACACCCTGGGAGGCCGACGCGTGGCGGGGGTATGGCGACAATACCGCCCATCCCCCGGACGCAAAAGGTCGGGCGGCTTGTGTATAAGATTGACCGCCCACCGTTGGATGGGCGGGGCGGATGATCGTGCAGCGGGCGGCGATTATGATATGACGTCGCGTTATGCAATGGGGACCCGCCGAATATTTTAATTGATTTAATTAACTCGGGCGCGAGGGTGGGTAGAAACTTTAGGATTTTGGGTTTTATGGGTTAGGAGCGCCATTTATTAAAATGTTTTTATTAAAAAAAACTTTATAATAAAGTGGGTTTAAGGGGGAAAAAGTGGTGCATGGGTTAATGAGGGTGGGGTTGCAAATTTTTTGGGTTTTCACCATAGTTTCTTGAAAGAAGCCATAGTTTAGGGACAAAGGGGTTAATACCAACCCCAGATAGGTTAATATTTCCCCAAAGAAGGGTTATATAGCCATAGTGCTAGGGGGAGGGTTTTTTATAGATATCTTTTGGGAAATTTTCATAGATTCTAATAGAATTAGGGAAAGGGGGAAGTTTAGGGAGCTAAATAGTACATTAGTGGTTAATATGGCTTTGTGAGGTGAATGAAGGGGTAAAGCTAAGTTCTAATAGGTAAAACTTAACTTAGGATTTTGAGGATAAATGAAATGATGAGAAAGATTTTTTACATAAAAAATGTGGCTTCTTTTCATGTTTGGACTTCATGGTTTGACCAAGTAGTTTTTCATGAAATGAAGTGGAACTGGACACCTGAGCAGATCTCAAGGCCCTTGGGAGTGTTAGTAAAATGAAGTTTGGGGGAAAATGGGGAAATTAGACATGCTTTCAATGCTTGTCCTCCACTCTCTGCTTTTGATGCCAATACCCTGAGTGGCATGAGTTTTTGCACTTAGTAAGCCAATTGGTGATGGCCCTCCATTTCTGCGACCTTGCACTACTTACCCATCCTAGTAATCCTAACATTTTTTCTTCATTTAAAGTGGGTGCACTTGAATTAGCAGACCCTGATTATCCTCTTTTTCTTTTGACTGCCCTCCTATCTAAAACCTACCCTTATTTCTTCCAAGGCCACATATTAAGCAGTTGGGCACCTTTATTTCTCTACCTAGCTAGTCATCTGCCAAGCTTGAGCTGTTTGGTCAGGGAACATTCTCTATTCTGCAGCAAGAAATTTAACCATGGCATGGTCCAGTTTAGATTATTGGGCCATCCATCAAGTATGATTAGCAATAGTATTTGCAGAGCATGATACTACCCAAAAGCTAGTAGTGGCATTTTGACTGGCCACTTTCCTGGTCTTTAGTTTGGGGTTCATTTTCACTTTTCTCTTGACCACTTGATTTTCTTGCCTTTTGATTATTCTAGGCATACCCTCTTTTCATTTTTTAATTTTTTTATAGCATGTACACAAAATATGGAACCTTTGCAGCCTGCAATGATGAACATATTTAGCCCTTCCACTGTCAATCATGAAAGATGAAACCTATTGGTATAGGAACCTAACAGTGCAAAGAACTGTAAATTTTTTATGTATTGTGCGCCATTTTCAGTTCTCTTTTACAAAGAAGTAGCGTAATCAGATTGTCGTTTCTTGATATGAAAGTGTCGCAAGTGTCAGTTTCAGTCATAGAAGAGAATCCCATTGTTCTTGATGGTTGATTATATTGTTACTCTTGTATGTGATTTGAATTAGTAGTTTTTCAAGTGTCGAAAACAATTTTAAATTCGAAATTGCAAAAGTGTCGTTGTTATATTCACTTCGTTTTGAAAAGAAATTTGTTAGTATTGTCACTTTGGAAAGATAATGCAGATTTTCACTTAGCATTCTTCTTGTCATTCACAAATTAAGAAGGATGAAAACAAATACATGCATGTGCATTTGCATTTACACTGCTTGTTGGTTTGATTTAGGACAGTGCATTTAGTGTGTGCTCTGTGCTCTTTGTTGAAAGACCCTCAGTTCTCTTTCCTTAGTAGCTAGGATTTTCATTGCAAAAGAAGATTAAATGATTGTTTATCATCTTAGACTGAATTTTAGGAATTGTATATATACATCACGTGGTGAACCTAAAAGGAAAATTCCTTAAACAAGATCAACTATAAAATAAATTTAATGAACCTAAAAACGCTTTGGAACTTAACGCACAACATCTAGAAGTCTAGGCTAGAGATGTATTCTGGCGTCGCAAAGCCTGGTAACTGTTGCTTTCATTGTTGGTTGGGTGATTCCTCCTCTTTAAGACAATAAGTGCCAGTATGGACTTGTGCTCCCACGTACCATCGAGTATATTTTGGGAGACCACAATAGGCTATATCCTTTATCCTTAGGAAGCCATGTCGGCCGCCCTATCGATCACAATGCACTGAACACAGCATTCAGGAAGATTGACTGCCATACCGTAAAAAGTATTCTGCAGTTTTGCAATTGGTTTGGTAATCCATCTATCTAGATTTCTAGAGTAGTCTCTTTCTTTCCTTTTCAAACTCCTTAAAGAAAAAGGTCCATTTGAGCACTTGTCACTTTAGGCTCATTAAAAATTGAAGGTGACTAGAGTCATGTTTTGTTTTTTCTCGACTCTTAAAAATTGAAAAAACAAGTTGTGTCAAAGCATCTAAAATTTATTTTAATCAGAATAACATCATTGTTCCCTCGTTGGTCTTTAGGTTGAGAAAAATGGAGTCTACCAACCAAGGATTTCCCCTTAGAGGAAATCCTAGTCCTTTCTCCTCTTGGGGAGATGTTGGTGCACCCCATATGGCCACATTGTCACTTCCAGGGTTGACAATTGGCTTGCCCGTATGGCTCTTCTATACCTCTGTCATTCAGAATACCGTAATTCCTGAACAATCAAGTTAGTAGCTAGATGACACTAGAATTACCCCCCAACCTTCTACTTCGTCTGTTTCTCCCTCTCCTCCTTCCTCTTCGCTTGATGAAGCCGGTAAAGATAAAGATCAAGTAACTTAGAAGAAGAAGAAGGAGACAAAAGTAAAAGGGGGCAACCATGCGTCGTCTAGTGAAAATCCTCACATTGCACTTTCTAAACCTAAATCTCCATGCGTCATTTGCAGAGGAAACCACTATCATCGAGATTGTCCTTGCATCCCTCGGATCTTAAGGGACGGGTCTCCTCGTTTGCACAATCTGGTGTCGTCAACCTCTCATGATCATGTTGAAAGTACACCGTCAACTAGTGAAAGCGGAATATCTGGATAGAAAAGGAATTGAAAATTTCCTTGTAAACTGTGTGAAGGTGATCACGTCGTCCACCGTTGTCCCTTCCTAGATGAAGCTAAAAGAGTTTTGGATGACCGTCCTACTTCACTACTACGGCTCCCTCCTGGATATAAGAAACTCTTGCCGAGTCCATCACTGGTTGAAAATCTGACTGACACGCCATTATGGTCGATCGAAGCATCTATTATTGAAGGTAAAACCTCTGAATCTATACCAGATGAAAGTCAAAAGGTCGAGGCGGCAGTTGACCCGCTCTTGCCTTCAGAAGGTCTATCTTCAAATAATACAGTCACCGAAGAGAATAAGAATGACACTGTTCAAATGTTTTTCGTAAACACAGACTCCAATGAACATGGGGACAGTCTACCCATTCCTTTACCATAGGAAGGAAGTTCGTCGGAGTCGTATCCAGTGGTCTATTTGGTCCCACCTCCAAGCAACCTGGTCATTTCCTTCGATTGGAATCTACTAGGTAGACCCTATTTACCGGCGAGTGTACCATTCTGAATCATTGTACAATCTTACATAATGGTCATGGCTGGTACCATCATAGATGAAGGGGCTTTTGTGAGTATCCTTTCCTTGACTGCTTGGAAAGCACTTGGTTCGTCATCGCTTCTGCCTGAGATGAGAAATCTGACAAGCTTTGACAAAGGAAGCAGTGGACCATTAGGGATCCTTCCCACTGTGCCCATAACATTAAGAAGGAAAACTATTTACATGAACGTGATGGTAGTCCAAGGACCCCTAGATTATATTATACTCCTTGGGCACGACTATATTTATAGCATGGGAGCCATTGTATCCTCACTCTTTAGAGTAATGTGTTTTTTGCATGAAGGTCGAGTGGTCCAGGTCGTAGACCGGCTTTCATTCCCCAGCTCACACATAGCTAATAGTCAAATGCCATCCCTAAATGGTCTTTTCATGCAAGGAATGTATCATCAATATCCAGTCCGTTCACCTGAAGAGCGCGATTAATTCAAGAGGACATGACTGAAACCCAGGGGAAACTCCAGGTATAGATTAGCTTTTTGTGAAGGAAAATGACTGGTCCAACACCCGTCCTTACAGGAAAAGGGAGTTGGACTGGAATAACATTCCCTCATCAAGGTTAGGAGGTTTGGATTTAGAACCACCCTTGTCTAGATGGACTAAGCCAGGAAGTGTTTCTATCTGCTATGTGGATGGAAACTATCTTGCTGAAACAAGAACTTCTATATGGTAGCCAGCAAATTTTTCACTATACTCGGGGGCATGCAAACCTTTTTGCATGCAAGTGAAAAGCGATAATTTATTTTCATAGTTTGTAGATTCTCAAACCCTTAAACTTGTAGGATTGGTCGTTTCCTAACTTGCATAAAGAAAGGATCCGGGGCAAAGCTTTGAAAGGTGCAAGCTCCATAAAAAATGGCATCTATAGATGAGATATCCTTATTATATGACTCGCACGAGCAGTTTTTTCGTGGAGTTCAAGCTCGTTAAAAATTAAACATAAGAAATGAGCAAATGTTTCCCCGAGAGTTTAAGCTCATTAAAAAATGAACCAATTTCCGGTAAATAACCTGTGAATGCATTATCATCAGCTTTTAAGCATTGGTCGCGTTCTCATCATCACCTCCACTTTTTAGCCGATCATACGCCTCCATTTGATTGTTTACCCTTTTGAGGAACAGATGCGACGAGTGATCTTGCTAGCCATCCTTGTGACACTGCCATGATTGGAGAATTCCAAACCTTACTTAGAATCAGCTACTACCCGAAATTATCACTCGTTCCTCAAAAAATGAGTCTCCTTTAAGCTCTTTTCACCTGACTCGTAAATTATGAAAAGCTTTTCGAGTGATTGGCCTCTCCATCTCATTAAAGTCATTAGAAGTGCTATCCCTCCTCTATATTTTAATATTTTTGGACCTGAGGGATTATTACACAAAAAGATCAAGTGCTTGTCTTGTTCGGCTCGTTAAAACTATTGAAAATTCATCCCTTCTGTATTATTTTACGCTTTTTTGGACTTAAGGTATTCTATGATGAAAAAGAACCATTGGAGTTTCCTTTTCGTCCTTTTTCAGACTCTCTAAAAATGAAAAAGGTACCAAGTTGTCATTGTCGTTAAACTCGTTAAAACCAATAGCGACAAACTTGTCCAAATGGACAAGAACGAGTTTCATTGTCGCTAGGCTCGTTAAAACATAGCGACGGGTTCACCCGAAGGGCGGATTATAGAACAAGAATATGTTATCCTCCTCAAGATTGATAAAAATAAAGAGGTACTAGTCAACAATGACTGGGGAAAATTGGGAAGAAAACTTGAAGAAACTTTATTGGTAGCAAGTCGCTCTTGAACATGACACTTTCACTCCGTCCAAGTCGGGTTGCATTATTCCGTTCACCAGTGATATCACCATTGGTCCATCACACCATCCATATTTGGGGTTAATGCTACCAATCCATTGTTAGTTTCGCCGATATATTCAAGAGAATTCGCTCAGAGAATTCACCCGTGTCTCATCCGCTGCAATACATTCACGCTCCATCCTTTCATGACCACCACCCTGAACCCTGTATCATCGGATCGTTTTCACCTCCAAAGTCATTTGCTCCGTTCCGTGTCATAGATGTGGGATTCATTAAGGCCCTCCTACGATGGGTCACTTATTGTCGACATCAGCTCATTATCCAAGAAGTCGACCTAGGAACAACCCCTTTCAGTACTTTGAAGCTTGCATGCCTCAATGGTAAGTTTCTCACTTTCGGCGACAGGTTTACATCAATGACTTTCGACCAAGAGATTTTGCATGGTGTTCAACGCCAAGTCCCTTTTTCACACCACATGAATTGTATTGTAGTACCTTGAGGATCATTGTTATTATTGGTGATTTCTCTCGCGCCTGTTAACAACTTACATCATTGGCTGGTAATCAGGCGATGTCTTTCCATGTTCGACTCCAGAACATCTTTCACATGGATCGACTTGTACTCCGAGTGAAGATTGAACGAGTTTTGAAGACCCCGGATCTAGTTTCATCTATCTGGGCTGCGATATATTCAGGAATATAAAGACATCAAATGTACATCATTGCCAAACAGATGACCATCCAAATCAAAGGATGATGACTCTGTCTAAATCATCAGTCTGCTACACAGACTGTTGTCTATGTCATGTACATGAAAATGAATTTATAAAGCTGAGCATGGGAATGCCCGCCTCAACTATATCATGAAAAGTAGTATGAAGATAATTTATTGTATTGTATCTTATTACAGATCACCTTCCAGCTCGAGAAAAATTCAGATCCTCATGATAAAGCATTTCACCTGACATCAAAAGATTAACGACCTCATGCTTTAAGGGGTAACTGTTATATACATTTTTGGGCATTGCAACCCCAATCATAAATGTCCATAAACCAGAGGCTCCTAAGTATCTAAAAGTGTTGCTTCACTCCCTAAAGGAACAAGGTCAGTTGATTGCAACATCTCCCAAAAGTTCTCCACAGAAAACTGCTCAGAACTGGTCAAAACTGGACCATACAGAATGCCCAGTGCAGAGGGTGTGATGCATATCACCTACTCAGTGGAAAGGGTGTGATGCATACTAGAAATCCCTTCTGTAGGGTGCGATGGGTAAGAATGGACAAATGGCAGAGACAGTTTGCGAGGTGGAGGATCATAGAATCTTCCAGAAACTTCTCCTCTGACACTTTCCTCTCTGAACTCGCCCAGGGATGAGTAAGAGATCATCAATCTCCAAGTGGAATCAAGAACTATTAGAGAGAGGACACTAATCAAAAACCCAAACGTTGACTCACCCCCCTACAATCATCTATATATGGATCCCTCATCACAGAGATCCAGAGGCTAGAATCTTATATCTTGTAGAGAAGTGTTGTTGGTTTCCTGGTGTAACATCATAATGTTGGGTGATCTAAGCTTTACATGAGGTGAAGAAGGGATTTCTTGCTGGAGGATGATGCTGGGTCAGAACAATTGGTTGTAATCCTCTCTGCTATTCTTGATATTAATAAAGCTATTCAAGTTTTCCTCCACATTCTTGTATGATTAATTGTATATGCATTTGTGTGGTCAATACATATCTGGTCCTGTATTGTTGATGACTATAGATCTCTGTTCTTCGATAGTATTATGCTGCTTTGATTCCACGGGTGCTCTTTGAAGCCGGGTAGATGAAGAAGAAGAAGCGAAGATCTATCAGAAAGGAGAGGAACCAAGAAAGGAAGCAAGCGCAAGACTGAGGTTGGTGTCCTTTGTTCCCCTCTTATCTACTTCTCGTAAAGGAAAACAAAAGTAGTTTTAACTTGTTTGTTTCTAAGATAGCTACCAGTCTTAGTGGAATAGCAGATCCAAGTAAAAACTATTCTCGATAACAGGTAGGTTGTATTGTCATGGATAATCTCTCAAGAAAGGGTGGACTTGCTTTAGGTTCGCTTTCCTCTTTATCTTCCTCAACCTCCCTGGGTGGAGGCTGGCTGTCTGGGAGAAATTTCCTAGATCTCAAGTTACTTTCTTGAATCTCCATAGCATAAGTTGGGCAGGATGGTTCCCCACTATACACTTGCTAAGACTGTCAGTTATTTAGGTTTGGATTTGGCTGGGCAGGCATTTGGGGTTGCCTCGGTGGAGCAAAAGGTAACGGTTGTGGTTGGGCAGGTGGTGGAGACAGAAGAGCTAGAAGAGAGTTGTATTGGGGCCACCACCCCTGATGAGATGCATTCCACTGAGGTTTCAGTTGAGCATAGGATTGAAATGAATGGGTGGATGGTTGGGCATGATATTGAGATGTGAAGGACCAAGGAGGAGGTGTGGACCAGGAAGGATGAGCAGGGGGCCCCAAGAAAGTATGGAGGTGACTTGGTTGGTGTTTTAGTATGCTTGAGATGTCGCTTCAATCCCCTGATGGTATGGTCTAGGTCCATGTGGCTTCATTTGGTTTATGGAATAGGTTTGTTTAGTGACTCCTTCGGCCCCTTGGTATACAGCTTTAAGTCTAGGCAAGGAAGGGCACTTATCTGTAGAATGATCTTCTTCATAGACTGAACAAACCTCTATAGAGTTCAATGGGCATTCATTTCTAGGATGCCTCCTGGTGCATCTAGGGAAAAAAATGGTTAAAGCCCTCTCTTCTTCCTCTTGTTTTCTTTTTATATGTAAGGTATCCAATTGCATTGCTAGAGTGCAGCATCTCACTCTTGAATTCTTCTAGCATGTTTCCAATTTCACCTTTAATGGATGAATTGGAAGAAGAGGTATTGGCTATGAGTTGACTCCCCATACCTTTCTTTCTGGTTTCTCTATAATGGCTTATAAAAACAATCTTTATGTCCTCATAAGATAGTTGGTAGATGTCTCCCCCGGCCAGTAGATGGAGGGTGTCTAAAAGGTCTTCCCGAATTCCCTTGAGTAGGACCAGCTTCAAAGACTTAGGGTCAAGTGTACACATGACCCTTTTGTAATTGAGCTGGAACCTTTCTTCATAGTCTTCCAGGGACTCATCACTTCCCATGGTCATTTAGAAGATTTCTTCTTTAGTATCTTTTGACCTACAATAGTCTTGATACTTGTTGTTAAAGACCCGTTGCATCTGAGCCCAAGTTTTGATGTTATTTCCAGGTAATCCCATGAACCAGTGTAGTTTTGCATCCTTGAGAGTAGAAGGGAACAATTTCAACTTTTTCTCATCTTCTGCATAGTCATAAGTTCGAAAGATGATAGCAAACACGAACAAGGAGATGCCAGGATATTCTGTAGTTAGACCAAGGAAGTGAGGTAGGGCCGAAGGACTTACACTCTTCATTTTGGTGTCCACACTGGTCTCTCGAATGGGGAAGGTACCCTCTATTCTCTCTCCATTTCCCCTAGAATTTATGTTTTTACCCATTGGCTCCAAAAGAATGTTTTCTTCTTCTTCTTTCCCTATAGGTTCTTCAAATACGTCTGAATGTTCACCTAAGCGTTCTTCTTGATTGCAGCCACCGAAGAAGAGAGAAGGTTGGCTGTGTGAAGTAGTGGGGGTGTTGGGCAAAAAATTTCCCAAGTTATCTCTACTCCTGCAGGGCATGAAAGGAAAAATTTTTGGTTGGTTTTTTGTTTCTTTTTCCCCACACTAAAAGTACCTATAGAAACTAAAATTGTGATTGAACAAAACAAATTGCAACTAGCTGAAATAAACTTGTTGAATGGAAATTTGTAGAATTGAAAAGGAAAGCAAGGAAATGCAGAACTGAAATAAAAGAAATGACTAGTCTATTGTTTCCCAATAAACTATTAGTGGAATGTTGCAATGGGAAATAGAAGAAAGTAGTAATCACAGAATACTCTGACAATTCCTCGGAAATGGCACCAAAAAGTGGTTAGCGTCGGTATTCCAACAAGAATGCTACAACTCATGGGCTGCCAACTTTACTTTTTCAACCCGGTAGTTTGTAACAAACTTGGAAGCGTCGATGATATATGCACAAATACTAGTTCTTACTGCAGGTTTCCACTTGGTCAGCCGACATGAGATCACTAGGAGCTCAAGCCATCCTCTATAGATTTTAGAAGAAGCTTTATGTGTGATGAAAGGAAAGAAATATTACTCTACTGATTTTATTCTAACTGCAGGAAGGAGAAAGACTAGAATGTCAAGTAAAACCTAGTAAACCCTAATTAACAAGCTAATTCTATATTTGCAAAAATCACTATGAAAACCATGAAAGAAAGGTCATTACCTACTCAAGGAAGTAAACAACATCTAACCATGCTATTTCTAGAATAAAATAATCAAAAAACATATTTTTGGATTTTTATGTGTTTTTATGTGAATTTAACATGCATCTAATTTATTGTGTGTGAGTGTGGCAAGAACAGGTGGCGTTAGAGGGTGGTTTTGGAGCTTGGGAAGATGTAGAATGATGTGGATGGATCCTAGGAGGTCTTAGCTAGCCTTCTAGAGGATTTTCCTACACTTGGATTTCAAAATAAAGCCAACAGGAAAAACTATAGGAGGACACACGAAAACTATAGGAGGAAAATATGGAAACCATAGGAGGCCTACAGGAGGAAGCCGAGAGCAATTTTCATTGTTTTGAGGGTGTGAGAGTGGGTGGAAAAGGTGGATGAAGGTTAGAAGGAGGTGTTAGGGCACCTAAGGTATACCATGAATGACCATGAGAGAGAAAGATGATTGGGTTTGCTCAAGGAGAGAGGAAGAAGTTCTATGAAAAATGAAAGAAACTAGGGTAGAATTGAGGTGAGGTTTGGGAGACCTATAGGGCATGGACCAGATAGAGGGTGTGATTTCTAGTAAGATGACCTACTTCTAGAAGAGATCTGCTACACTGAAATTGACATGCAACCAAGAAAATCAAGCAACCAATGAAATGAGTGCATCCTAGGGAAAACAGAGTTTTGCATTAAAATGGCCTAAACTATGATGTATAGAAGGAAATGTTGGGAAATGTCGTAAGAAAGGAAAGCATGAAAAATTAATATTGCAAATGAGGAAGTGAACATGATAAAGAAGATCTAAATCAAATCAAAACTGGACTATCAACCTACTAGAGAGTTGCAAACACTAGAAGTCCTAGGAATGAGGAAAATCTGTGTTTTTGGGGCAGCAAGAGAGTCTTTGCCTCAAATCATGGTCCCAGAGGGAGGAAGAGAGGCCAAGGCACTGTTGCTAGCCTTTTGGATCTTCCCTAATCACTGCTTAACTTGCTACAGAAAGAACAAATGGAAGCAAGCTACTAAACCATCAAAAGAAACCTATTCTTAACCATAAGATAAATACATCTAACAACAGGCTAATCTACAAGCTGAAGTAAAGAATATAAATACAAGTAATGAGAAGCTTGGCTACTTGGATTGAGCCCTAACCCAAGAGCTTTAGCCCTCTGAGGTAACTCAGTGCTAGCTCAAAAAGGATTCTATCGTCATTATCAGAAAATGACAAGATTACATAAAACTGTCATAAAATAGTAAGCTCGAAATTTGAGCAGAGTTTACACAAGCAAAAAAAAGTCAACCCTAGTGAGGCCCTAGGCCTCTCTACTTATACATCTGAAGCTACAAACAAATTCCTTAAAATTAGGGAGGCTTGGCTCCCAAAACTCGAGATAACTATCAATTATCTTCCACTTGCTCGGTTGCCTTTTAGTGCATGATTTGGCTACTTGTACTCCAAGCTGAATGAAGGGGAATTCACAGTGAGGAGCAATAAATGAGGGTGATTCCCTCCTATAATTCCTCTCCTCGATCTACTTCAAGTTATTGCTATAGTTTGACCACTAGATCCTTGACTTTGACCTCGAAATCCATCAATAATTTGCATTAAATACATGTTAGACCACATGGCATAATAACTAACTCAACTCACCCTATAAGCATAAATATAATCATAAAATCATATAATAAGCTAAAAGAATGGTTGATTTGACTAGGTTAGGAGGTGAAATTATCCCATATAATTACCCATTTATGAGGCTCACCACACTGTTAAGCTCTTCCTTGAACGGGTGTGGGTACACTTTGGGATCTAACATTACGTTATCTTAGATCGGGAAAGGAGGTTCCTAAGTACATTTAAGTCTCTAGTCAATGCTAGATATCAAGCTCACTATGTCCATGATTTTCCACCCCCAAATGGATGGTCAAACAGGGGTCATCAACATGATGATCATACACTTTATGCACATGTACAACTTGAAGCATCCATGCACATGGGATGAAAGCCTCCCCTATGTCTAGTATAGGTACAATAGAGCTCTCCATAGCTCAACCAACCACTGCCCCTTTTAGGTGGGGTTGGGATTCCAGCCACTATGTCCCATTCATGTGGCCATACCATTTGCAGATACTCAAGCAGATTCGACTCATGTCTAGTCCGAAGCTAACAGGGCAAACAACTTCATTGAGTGGATCCAATAAATCTGTTATTAGGTATATGACATATTGGATAGAGCCAATGCTAAGTAAATGTTGTTTCATGATCAACATCTGGTGCCACACAAGTTCTAGGTGGAAGACAAAGTTTGGTGACATTTATAGAAGGAGCGCCTCATTGGGCCCCACTGAAGGCTTCTCCCGCTCTAATATGGGCCTTGCA
This sequence comes from Pinus taeda, assembly GCA_000404065.3. Lineage (NCBI taxonomy): Eukaryota > Viridiplantae > Streptophyta > Pinopsida > Pinales > Pinaceae > Pinus > Pinus taeda. Next base: position 48,804 of record APFE030928238.1, on the reverse strand, counting down.
TCATCTCTATGGCTATAGAGGACAGTGATTTTGAGCTCGACATTCAAACATTCCTTGGCCTGCAACCAATGTTCAATGTGGACCGCCTTCGACCATACTTCCCACCATTACTGGACACATCAGACATTGCAGAATAGATCACACCAATAGAGTTAAACCCATATTGCATGCAATAGGCCACAACTAATCAGATCATGGACACGCAGATCGAGAACACTTTCCAACAGAAGATCCAACTGTATCAGGTTGTCAAAGATTGCCAACTCCTATAGCAAGGTGAGTAGCTCACCAGAGACCAAGTTCAATAGAAGTTTCCCCATGTCATGGAGGCACTCAACATAATGGGGACAATTGTTTCCTAAGGGGGGAGGACTCATCCAGGTAGATATTGGTTGCCACCACTTGGAACCCCACCATTTTTCTTTTCTAGTTTCCTTAATTGTAACGCAACTTACTATTTTGGGAAGTTTTTGGGGTCCTAAACTTCCGAAGCCATTTTAAGGGACCAAAAGACTTTTTTAGGGAAAATGGAGAGGCCAACAAAGTCCCAAACGAATTGTCCTACTTGTTATCGACCTCATCTTCATGACATTTGAAATGAGGTATTATGATAGCCAAACAAAGATTGTATGCCAACATTATGACCCCATGAAGTTGATGTACCAATTTACTCAAATGGAACCCACAGTTTTGTCGCTTCATCTCCTAGGGTTATGTTTTTTGATATTTAGGGTTTTCCATTCTTTCTCAATAATAAATAGGTCTTTGAGACTCATTTTAAAAAATTTCATAGGCATGTAGCCACCGCATATCTTCTCAGAGACAAGCTATCATTGCCCAAGCTACTTTATTTCCATTCTGTATGTAAGCATATTTTGGTTCTTGATATTAGTGAAATGAAGTGTTATTTCTCTTGCAAATCTATACTTATGGTTGTATTTGTATTCTGTTGCATTCTCTTTTAAGTTCAGATCAATATTAGACATGGTGCCCTGTTCTGTGGAATTTTAATACCAAAGTACGTTAAAAGGTTATGAAAACAAAGTGGGGTCGGATAATATAATTAATTGGTATGTGTGTATAGCTACAATTTTTTACGTTGGATAAGAAGTAATTAGTAGAATGGAAAAACTCACATAAAATATGGTAAGTGCACATGCAAACTTAGAAAATCGTAATGAGTATAAACAATAATATTATGGTTAAGTCAAATAGTTATTCAATGAAAATGATTCAACTTTAAACATGAATGCGACAAATTATAGATATGACCATAAATACAGAGATGTAGTAGAAATAACACTTCATTTCATTAATATCAAATATTGAAGTATGCTTACAAATGAAATGGAAATAAGACTAGCTCGGGTGATGGTAGCTTCTCTCTGAGAAGAGATGTGGCGGCTAAATTTCTCTAAGTTGTATTACAATGAGGCTCAAAGGCCTATTTAATATTGAGAAACAATGGAAACCCATAAACATCCAAAAACCTAACCCTAGGAGACGAAGCGCCAAACTATGCACCCCGTTTGGGTAATTGGTACATCAACTTCTCAAGGTCATAATTTTTGCATACGATCTTCATTTCATGCATACAATACCTTGTTAGAAAGATATATCTAAGAGTACAACTTTCGAGTGGCCAACATAAATATATGACCCATGTTGGCCCCAGGTTTACCAAAAAGCATTGTTTAGGGACTCAAAACAGTTATGGAAGTTCAAGACCAGAAAAACTGCCAAAAATAGTAAATTGTGCTACAAATAAGGATACAAAAAAATTGAAAGAAATAAAGGTGGGGGTCCAAGTGGAATAGGTGGGTGGCCACCAATATCCACCTGGATTATTCCCCCCCCTTATGAATCGATGGTCCCCATTGCGTTGAGTTCCTCCATGAGATGAAGAAACTTCTGTTGAACATGGTCCTTGGTGAACCACTTGGCTTGGTGAAGGTGTTGGCTTGCTTTGACAACTCGATATAGTTGGATCCTTTGTTTTCTGATGTTCTTAATCTATGTGGCCATGATCTGATCAGTTGTGGCTTGTTCCATGTAGTCTGGATTTAACTTTGCAGGTGTGAGTTGTCGTGCAACATCTGATGTGCCCAACAATGGTTGGAAGTATGGTCAAAGGTAGTCAACATTGAACACTGGGTGGAAGCCAAGGAATGGGGGAGTGATGAGTGCAATTGCATTGTCTCCCACAACCTTGGTAATGGTGTAAGGACCATATCAGAGTGGTTTGAGTTTCTAATAAGCTCTGGTAACTCGTTCCTTCTACAAATGAAACCAGAATGTTTTTCCCACCTGAAACTTGTGTGGAACCCAATGTTGATCACACCGTTGCTTGTACTTAGAATTTGATTTCTCTAGAATGTCATTGACCTATTGGTGGATGTGTTGGAAGTGTTGGATGTGTGCAATGAAGTTGTTTACCTTGTCAGCTTCAGATTGGACATGAGCCAAATCTTCCTGAGTAGCTGCAAATGGTATGGCCACATTAATGAGACATAGTGGTTGGAATCCCAAGCCCACCTAAAAGGGGTTGTGTCCAGTTGATTTGTGGAGAGCCTAGTTATCACTGTGTTGGAAATAGGGGATGTTCTCATCCCATGTGCAGATACTTTGAGTTGTACATGTGTAGAATGTGTGCAATCATCCTATTGACGACCTTTGTCTGGCCATCCATTTGGGGATGGAAGGTTGTGGACTTAGTGAGCTTGGTCTCCAACATTGACCAGATACTAGACCAAAATGTACTGAGGAACCTATTGTCTCGATATGAGATGATAAACTGTGGGATCCCAAAGTGTACCGACACTCGTTCAAAGAAGATTTTAGCGGTGTCTTCTATTGTGATATTCTTCATGCAAGATACCATAATGGACATCTTCGAGAATTTATCGATGACGACAAAAGGAAATTTGTTACCATGCTTAGTAGAAGGAAGGCCCGACATGTAATCCATGGAGATGGATTACCAAGGTCAACTAGGGGTAGGTAGCAGAGTATAGAGGCCACGCTTCTTGATGGTCGATCTAAAAATTATGTAGGCAGTGGAGGATTTGATGGACTTCCCAACACCTTGTCTAAGATTTAGCCAATAGAAATACTTCTGCAGTAATACCACCATTTTCTTGACCCCAAAATTCCTAATGACCCAACTGTAGTGCACTTCCAAAATCATCTTAGCACGCTCGCTTCAAGGAACACAAAGGTGTCCCATGTGGAATAACAGTGCACCGTGAAGATGAAAATCTGGAACTTGCTAAGCCTCCAAGAGCATCTGGTATGTTTGGTTGAATTGTGGGTCACTTTTGTAGAAGTGTGGCCAATTAGAAGTCTCGTGCCCACAAGAGTTGAGCACGGTGGTTAACGCCATGATTGGTGGTCGACTGAGATAGTCTGCAACATTATTGGTGCTACCCTTCTTGTACTTGATATTCAAATGGAACTGTTCAAGGTATGTGGACCAATTATGATGATGATCATTCTGTAACTTACCTTGCGCCTATATGAAATGCAGGGGTCAGTGTTCTGTGTGTATCAATTTTTCCTTCCCCAAAATGAAATGCTTTCGTTGTCGGCAGGCCTCCAAAATGGAATACATCTCTTTTTCATAAGTGGGATACTTCTGGAATCTGTGTGAAAGTGTCTCACTATGATAAGCACTAGATGCACCTATTGAGTAAGGAATTCCCCAATAGAATACTCGGAGGCATTTGTCTCGATCTCAAATGGTTGTTGCAAGTCTGGTAATGTGAGAACTGGTGCAAAGAAAAGGCAATGTTTCAACCCTACAAATGCCTTCTGTTGAGATTGAGACAAAAATAGTTTTTCTTTTGCTCCTCCCTTTCTAACTTGACTCAAGGGTCAAGTGATATGAGAGAAAACCAACATGAGCCTGCGGTCGAAATTTTGCAAAGCCTAGTAAGTTGTAGAGCTCTGTCAAAGCGTTTGGGCCTGGCCAATCCCGAATGACTTGGATCTTCACTAGATCCACATGCACCCCTCGTTCATCAATAATATATCCCATATACTGAACCTGGGTCATGCCAAAAGTGAATTTCTCCAAATTGGTACACAAATTTTGCCGTAGTGTTTGGAGAACCTATCAAATGTTGTGGAGGTGCTCTTCCTAGCTTTGGCTGAAGATAAGGATGTCATCCAAGTTACCACCACAAATGAGTTGGAGAATGGCCGCAAGATTCCATCCATCACCCTCAATGTGAAGGTTGTAGGGAATTCATCAACCCAAAAGGAATAACTTAACATTCGAGAAGGCCCTCCTTAGCTTTGAAGGCAACCTTCCACACATTAGAGCATTAGATTAGTACCTAGTGATATCAAAACTTCAATTTGATCTTGCTGAAATATTTCCCCCCTTGAGTTGGTCTACAAGGTCATCAATCCATGAGATTGGGTACCTATTCTGGACAATGATCTTCTTCAGTGCCCGATAGTCAATACAGAGTCTCCAAGTCCCATCCTTCTTCTATACTGACACAAGCAAGTTCCCACAGGGAAATGAACTTGGCCAAATGTGACCTTTCTGCAACAAATCTTGAATCTGCCTCTTGATTTCATCGTTCTCCATAACAAAGAACTTATAGATTGATCCATTGCGAAATGGTGTACCTCGAGTCATTTCGATAGAGTGCTTGACCTGATGGTGAAGAGGAACCTATGCGAGGGAGGTGAATATGTCCTTACAATCCTTAATGACCTTATCCATCTATTGTTTTCATGCGGAGGGGCCCTGTCTCGAGGTTGTGGACACTATCTTCTACTTTCCCTGAGGGCATCTCATCAAGAAAACAAATTTCCCAATTTTGGAAATGAGCTTACTGCATTGTTTTGTGGTAACCAAATATATGGCGGTAGGTGATACTACCTCTAGTATCCTGTACAACTTATTTCCCAAGGTAACAATAACAACTCAAGGTCTTGACTCATATACAACATGTTGCTTCCACAAGTATGGTTTTCCTAATAATACATCAAAAACTTCAAGGGGAGCAATGTCACATAACACCTGATGTGTGAAAGGCTTGAAGTTGTATGACAGGCGACACTGTTGGCTGACACAAAGACCCTATCCTTGGTGAAGCCACCCGATGGTGTATGGTTGTGGGCGCATTGTGGTCAGTAAGCCTATCCGCTTCACGACATCTGCTGAAATGAGGTTCTTTTGGATCATGATGTCGACAATGAAATGTAGTGGGGAACCCTTTACCCACATCTAGCAGTGGAAGAGGTGCTCCTCCTCCTCTAGATCCTCGAGTTCCTCCTTCTGGATATTCGTGGTGGAAATCATGGCGTTGGGATCTACATCAATTATATGCCTTCCTTTTTCATTCCCTTTGTCAGGTTCTGACTCAGATTCAGAACATGCATATGATTCAGAACCATTCAGCTCAACCACTAGTGACTGCTTGGCCCGACACCCACTTGTTTTGTGAGTGGAGCTCTTATGGAACTCACACCACTTTCCCATGTCCTTCTTCAGCTTCACATTGTTGTTCTTTTCTTGCAGCTTTGGTGGGTTGTCCTGGGATGCTCCGCCTTGTCTTTTACCTTTGTTCTTCGGTTTAGGAGCACCTTTCCCTTACTTTGGATTCGCAGATCCAAAGTATTACTTCTTCCATTTAAGCTTATGCTAGATATTGACTATGTATCAATATGCCATGCTGAGTGCGGAGATGTCCAGGAACTTCATCTCATCCTGCAAGTACATGTGTAGGAAGCTGCAGTACTTGAGTACCAAATATTTCTCAGAATCGTTGATACCCAACTTCATGTGAAGGGTATGAAAAACATTCGTAAAATCCCACACATCTTGGTCCCTTCCCTGCCGCATCATGGTACATTTTATGTATTTCTCCTTATAGTGCCCGATAGGATAATACTGCTCCTTGATGGCATCCCGTAACAAATTCCAAGTGGTTGTGGTTGAAAACAATGATGACGTACTTTCATCCTGCTTCTCATAGTGGATTTCCCACCAGTCCTTGACATGGGGGCCTACTTTGAGAAGAAAAAAAGTAATATTTTCCTGGCTGGAAAAATCATGAACAGAAAATTATCCTTCTAGCATATTTAACCATTTATCTATAGTGTCTGCATCTATTTCGCCTTTGTACCTTAAAAGGAGTGGCAACTTCAGAGTGGCTACTAGATGTGGATGCACTGTTGGTAGCCAATTATTAAAGGATCTGGGAAACGTTATCCATCATCGCATTCCTTTGTGTCTCAAGGACCTCCTCGGGAAATATTTTGGTACGAACTCCCGCTCCCTCGTGTTTCTTTTTGATCCGAATGGAAAATGGCATCAACCCATGGTATTCATCAACCCATGTTATTTATCCACCCATGGTATTGTAAGTGACATCCACCCATGGTATTCATTCACCCATGGAATTGACCCATAGTATTATGACATCCACCCATGGTATTCATTCACCCATGGAATTGACCCATGGTATTGTGACATCCATCCATGGTATTCATTCACCCATGGAATTGACCCGTGGTGTTGTAACTGAAAAATACTATAAGTAACATGTCACATTTTGTAAAAGGATAGATTGTCCACCAAAATGTAGTCCTTACAGACATTTCCCCCACAATGGGGTGGCACATTTGTTAAAAGATAACGTAGGTGTCCTAAGATGAGCTCAACGAGAAAAAATTCTCATGTGGAACAAAAGAGTAAAAGCTCATTTGATTTTGATTTGCAGTTACAATACCATGGGTCAATTCCATGGGTGAATGAATACCATGGGTCAATTCCATGGGTGAATGAATACCATGGGTGGATGTCACAATACCATGGGTCAATTCCATGGGTGAATGAATACCATGGGTGGATGTCACAATACCATGGGCAAATACCATGGGTGAATGAATACCATGGGTGGATGTCACTTAAAATACCATGGGTGGATGAATACCATGGGTTGATGCCATTTTCTATTCGGATCACTTTTCTTCCCCCATGGGAGGCCATCAGGATTTATGAGGTTGGTCTTGCAAAGGTTAGACTAGTTCAAGCCCTAACTCTTTATGTCCCCACCTCATTGGGTACATGCAAAGAAAAACAGAGAAAGAGTAGACTGCTCTGATATCAATGATTCAAGTTTAAATAGGAATGCAACAAATTACAGACATAACCATAAATATAGAGATGCATCAGAAATAACACTTCATTTCATTAATATCAAATATTGAAGTATGCTTACAAACAGAATGGAAATAGGACTAGCTCGGGCAATGGTATCTTATCTCTGAGAAGAGATATGGTGACTACATGACTTTGACTTATGTTACAATGAGGCTCAAAGGCCTATCTATTATTAGGAAACAATGGAAAACCCTAAACATCCAAAAACCTAACCCTAGGAGATGAAGCACCAAACTATGGGCCCCGCTTGGGTAAAAGTGTACATCAACTTCCCGGGGTCGTAACTTTGGCATATGATCTTCATTTGACACATACAATACCTCGCTAGAAATATCTATCCGAGGAATACAAATTCAAAGTGGAAAAAATTGGCAAATGACCAATGCTACACCCCCCTCTCCCCTTTTCGGTTTCCCAAAAAAACGTCATTTAGGCACTCAAAACATCTTCGGAAGTTCAGGACCCGAAAAAAATTGCCAAAAATAGTAAATTGTGATACAAACAAGGAAACTAAAATATTGAAAGAAACAAAGGCAGGGTTCCAAGTGGAATAGGCAGGTGGCCACCAATATCCACCTGGATCAAAAAATTAAGAAAAGATGGAATAGAAAAAGAATTTGTTTAACTTAATTATAGTTGCATGCAGATTGTAGATATTTCCCTATGCACTAACTTCAATCCATATATGATTTAACATGAGCAGAGGATCATTACATAAATAATAGACACCTTGATCAAAAGTCTATAGGGTGGTCATGGAAACCCCATTCTGCATTGATAAATACACTTAAAAGTGCTTCTTCCTTAATAATGGGTCAACCTCCTTAGCTATATGATAAATTGAGGATTTAAGTCCTTAGCTAGTTGTAATTAGATATGGTTGGTATAAGTAAATGAGATATATTACAATGCACAATTTTTCTCTCACATCCTTAAGGAAAACATATGGAGGAAATACTCATAGAAAGAATAAGAGTGCATTTCTATTCAACACAGAAATAACAAATAGATTTTAAACAAGACTAACTCCACATAGAATCCACTGACTCAAGTAGACAAATCAGAAGAATAGATGAAATTTACATAATATAGTACCATCATTTCATATAGATCAGGTGAACATACATTGAAACTATTTCATAAATATAGAAGGATAATATGTCTAGTAGAGAATTTAAATAAACATAACTTTTATTAAAATAAAAAATAGAAATCCCAAAAGTTCATTTACAAGTGCAAGTTCCCACTACCTACTTGAAAGTTAAAATGAAAGATAATTAATGACATGTAGATCCATTAGAACATCTTAACATTGACATACATAAGCTACACCATAATTGTGAAAAGTGGTCCAGTGCCACAAAACACCCATATTAACAATGGGGCTTGAATCAATAGAACAAAAGAAATCAGTAAGTGTGCAAGTTCTAACCTTTGTAATAAGAGAGCCAAGGGTCAAGTATTTCATTATCCTTGTGACCCAAAAATGAAATGAGAAGGGGTCGAATGAAAGTAAATCTTACCTACAAAAAACAAAAGGAAATTATTATTAAAAGTAATGGGAAATGTGATAAATAGAACAATATTTCTGCTATGCATTGATACTTATTCAAGAAAAGTATACTTGGTATACAAGGGTTACTAGGTAAGCCACGAAGAAGCTATACAAAAAAAATGTTTCCAAAGGATTAGACTCAACCAATTTCAAAGTCAAGAAAATAAAAATAAAAAATATTAACTAGTATGAGAAGGGTCGATTGACAATAACAAAATCCCGAAGACAAAATGCTCAGGGTATTATCTCAAAATCGTGGTAAGGGATCCAAACATTTTTCGAAAATTAAGAAATTAATATCATTCAAGCTAGGTGCTATTCAAATCCACTAAATTTAGGCAAGATAAATTTCACAAAGAAAACCCAGAAGGGCTCTATGTGAAAATATTACAAATTGAGAAGGAAATTGGTATCCCAAGAAGACATAATAGAGAAGAAGGAAGGGATATTTCCTATTAAATTCATGTTGAACCTCTGAGAGATTTGGTTCTTTATTCTCATCCATAACTTGAAAGGAGAATCCACAAGCGTAAGTATGTGATTGAAAGAGCATATGAAAAGAAAATGGAGGAATATAAAATAAGTTTAAATCACCAAAATCATAAATATAGGAGCAAAGCTCGAGGGAAATTACTTCAAAGTTAAATGGGAGAGTAAAATCATTGAACCCATTTGAGAAATTTAGTGGCCAACCTTTCAAAATCACAAAAAACCCTTGAATTGTTCCTTAGTAGTGTGGAAGTTGAAAAATTTCCGCATAACCTATAAGGGGAAGCCAATGCAACAACTATAACAAAAAATGATAGGGCAAGATAAGTACATTTTAAACTATGGTGAAAAGAATATTTTTTTTTGAATTTTACCTCTATCTTAAAAATATTGGTCACTTGGATGAAGAACATTCATCCAAATGGATGCAAAGTAAATCTAGAAATGTATATGGGAAACAACAAAAACCTATCATGTGTAAAGGTCATGGTTTAAAACCTCATTCATCCTCTACAACGAAAAAACCCTGATGATGGTGGAAGAAAGACAAAAATGCAAATGAAGACATGTAAAGGGACATTACCCTAGTTGTATAACTCTTTCATAACCTCAACCCTTGGATCACCACGTTTGATCACAATCATAGAACCTGATCTACATGTTCTTGAGGCGATTTGACTCATATGTAAATCATCGAGTGGTAATTTTCACATGGTTGGAAAAAACTGAAAAACTATATTTCGTTTAGGCATACACATAAGTTTAATATCAAATAATGATGGGTGTCATGTAACCATTGTTAGAGCACCAGGATGGGGTATGTAATCGCTAGGTTAGGATAGAAAAGAGGGAGCACACGCAAATATATAACATAATTTGTGTGACAATATTAAAATGGGAACATAAACGCCATGATATAATATATATGGATTATAAGTTACATATATTATAATGTCTATGCCTATTCTATGTAGATGACACAAAGTATCATGAATGGCAAAAAATCCTTATTGTAAAGAAACATGTAGTGGTAAACATTTTAGTAAGAAAGAGGTTTGTAGTAGACTTGGGGACTTCACCTTTGGCTGTGTCCCAAATTAAAAATAGAGACATGAATATGAAATAAGTAAGCTTAAAACACCGAGACTATAGGTATTTATAAGAAAGACATTGTAAAGGTGTTAAGTGTAGATATAACACTTATGAATTCAAAGGAGGAAATCATCATAAAGGTGTTAAGCGTAAACATAACATTTATGAATTTAAAGGAGGAATATTATTAATATTCCAATTTGACTATGAAGATATTTTTTACAAGGAATAATATTTACTGTTAAAACTATATTTATGTCAGTGGAAAAAAAATATATTGTGCAAATGAGGTACATTATAGAGATAAAAATACCAACAAACAAGAACAAACTTGTAGATTAAATATGAGTATGAAAGTGCATTACTATGAAAGATAACTCCTGCAACCAGTGGAATTAGGTTCAAGGTTTGAATAAAACCCTTAGAATAAGCAGGGGTAGATCACCACCCTGAAAAATTTAGAGCAAAGCTCTTAATTTTTAAGGTTTATCTTGAAGCAGTTGAATGTTGCAACCATCTTGTTGACCCACTAGCATGGATGGATCCAGAATAACTATGAAATATGATGATTAACAAAAGTAAAAATATTTGTTACCTGTAGTGAGTCCCATATCGAAATGTTATGTCACCAACTGATGAATCGTGAGTCACTAGTATTGTGAGAGGGGAAATTAGAAATGAAGGGCTCAATAAACATCTTGATATATTTCCATATTCATTAAAATTAGTAGTCAAGAAAATGACTATCACTATGCACTCACAAGTCGAAAAGAGAGAAATATTTTTTTACAAAAAAAAATATATTTACGGTAGAATGGTTAAGGGTTCTTGACAAAATCAAATGAGGTGTTAGAGATATGTTGTCACTAATACCAAAGGTAAAGAAAGAGAATATGGTGGGAAAATCACTAGTGTGTCTAAGTAGATTGATAAAGGAACAAAGACTTCATAGCCATTTATGGTATAGTGGGTCATATCAAGTGTTGCTGGAAACTACTTAGATGGATAGATCTCTAAAAGGGCTTTACAGTGGGATATAGAAGTTTAAAAATGGCCTCCTAGATCAGAAGTTACTTCCATTCAAAGATAGACAACCCTGAAATTAAAGGTTGTAGAAAATGAAATGGTTATGGTCTTAGTTGGAGTTCAATTGGAATTTTGACAAACACGGTAGAGCCCTTTAGCGGAGTAGCTATTGGATCGACCATAAACAATGATATTTTTTATTGGTAGATGGGAACCATGATTCAACCCTAACCCATCAATAAATATGCTATGGATAATGCCCACTCAAATATTAACAATAGGAGAGGCCCCACAGTGGGCAATATTTCCCATAGTAGCAACCAGAAGATCGATGGGTAGAAATTCAGTGGGATGTCCTCCACATTTTCCATGAAACCTATAAGGAGGGCGTCATGAGAAACCATGGTGGTATAAATGGCTTCGTTCAGTGGAAATGTGGAAAATCGCAAAGCATGATTAGTCGTGGGGGAGCCCACAAACATGTTATCCCAAAAGGTTCCACCATAGAAGATTCAAAGGAAGTGAGGGCTTATGCATCTAAGGATGAAGGAGATGTGGTGACATGGTGTTGGGAGGACATGGATAGATAGGTGGAAGTACAATTTGATGACATGAACCAACCCAACAAAGTTATATGGCATGTTTTTATTGGCCAAAAAGGTTACAAGAAGACACAATGGCATGATGATGTCATCATGATGTGGCACAAATAAGAGGGTGACCCATGGCATGCATATTTGGCATATTCAGGTACCTAAGTGGGCTAAAAGTGATTGACATATGGAACTACTAAAAAAGTGAGATGTGTCACCCTTATGAAAGTGGTAGACAACTAGTGGTGACATTGGCTGAAGTATTTGGGAGAATGATTTTGGACATTGTGGCACACAATCTCGAAAGGAAACTCACCCTCATAGTTTAGTGATTAGTCCATGTGTGGGAGGAGTGGTCCCGTAGAGGAATATTATCATAGACCTTGGAAAGTCAAGGACCTCAAGAGTTTTGGAAAGCACAACATGCAGTTTCTTTAGGATGATGAGGTTTTGGGACATGATTGTAGACAAAGCTAGAGTGGAAGACCAATAATGAAGGTGCAAGTGGAAGGTGGATCTTCACTAGGACATGTAAGCCCAAAGTAGAGACCCTGGAATTTTTCAAAGGAAGAAAGAGATAAAGTATTGGGGGATAAGGTTTAAAGAACTAGGATGTGATCCTGTGTGGGCATTGTGACCAAGGGTGAATAAATATTTGAACAGTGGCTAAGACCTAAGGGCCATAGCACCAAGGGACCCAACAAAGGTTATATGTGGTAGTTCTTTGTAGAAAGCGCTCAATCGGAAAAATATTCAATAGTCATGTTTCAATAAGTTAAGGCCTTAGATATTATGAATAAAGTCAGTATATTTGAAGTTTTGGTCTTATATTGAAGGCTTAAAAATGAACAGTTTCTCATCTTGTAAATTTGGAACTTTGCGCCAAAGTTGGTGAATAATACCAAACCAGTAGTACACTAAAGTTCCAAAATAAATCATCAATGAGGTGCTAGCCCATATAGTAGAATGGATAGATTTGGAGGTGGATTTATCAAATTGGAGAAATTTGGAGTTAGCCAAATATAGAAAGGCACAAATAAAAAGTTTAGAAAATTGGAAATTCCAAAATTGAGCAATTTAACTCATTTTTATTCACAGAGACAACTAAGCATAGTTTGAACAATTATTAGACACATCAAGAGAACATTCTAGAAGCATGAAAACAAGAAGTTAATGAGATCAAAACCTCCAGTAAGTGAAGTTGAGGTCCAAGTTCAATAACCAAAAATATCCATCCTAATTTATAAATATGCAGAACGAAACTGCAAAACATGTATGTTGTTTTGGTAGTGTTGGTGGTTCACTTATTGTTGAGAGTTTGATATTGATGGATTGATTAGTGATATGTTATTGTGGTAGGCCATTTTTTGGTGTGTTGGGTGAGTGATTGAAGTGGGAAATTATTACTTTTATGAAAAGAAAAGGCCTTCATGATTTCAGTTTGAAAATTGTATGAAAGATGAATCATTGGATTCAAGCAAGTGGTAGCTTTAAGATAAAGGGTTGTAGCTCCTTTTAGTATTGGCTAGTAAATAGTTTAGGGTTGGATATCCTTTCAATGGTACTTGATAAAGTAGGGTTTGTGGCTCCTTTCAATTTTTGCTAATAAATTAGGGAGTAGGAGCTTCCTTCTAGTTTGTTATAACCTAGATTGACCTCAGGATGAAGGGAGGCAATTCTAGGGCAACCACAAACCACGCTTAACCTAGTAGATAGCCCTACTAGGTCAAGAGAGGGCTCTCTCCTTAGTCAAGATGACTAGATCAGGAAGAAGATTTTATGCCAGGTATAGTAGCTCTAGTGTTTTTGATTGATTTTGTTGGTTTTGTTGCTGGATCAAATGGAGCCAGGCAATTTTGGGTCCGGGAAATTAGGTTAGGATGCAAGGTGTTCTATGGGGCGTGGTAGTTAGGTGATTTGGCACTTGAAATTGAGTGAGATGAGAGGTCTAAGACTAGAGAGGAACTTAGGAGGCATGCAAAGATCATGTATCCTTCTCAGACAGTAGAAAACATAAAGAAACTGAATGGTTTCCCAAGGCAGAGCATTGTAAACAATGAATTCTACCTATCTATTTTGATATCATTTAGCTAGAAGCAATGAATTAGATTGTGGCATACATAAAACAAGTGAAAAACTAATAACAGAAGAAAAAACTATGCAAAAACACCATACCACAAGTATCCCATAAAAATAGCTGCAAATCTTGGTTTATTTCCTTACCAAACTACTGATAAAGGTGTACAATGTAGCTTAGAGCATCCAAGAGAGTCCAACCTCACCAAATGACCATGAAAACACATAATATAGACATATAAACTACTCATCCTGACCTTTAGGGGTCGAATCCATGAGAAGAGGGGTTATTTCAACCATTTCCCAATAAAGAACTGGAATATAGGCAGTCAAACAACTTGCCTCTAAAAGAGTGGAAACAAATTCATTTGCCTCAAAACCACCTCTCACTAATGAATCTACCCTCTAACGATATTTTTCCATTACAATTACATGCCATGTCATCAATTACATAAGCAAAATCATCAATGAGGAGAGAGAAATCAAATTCATAGTCAAAACAGGCGAATTTTGGCTTCCTGAGCAAAAAGTCCATAAGCGCAACGCCACTTGCTAGAAGCATAGCGCCACTGTCAGGTCACTTTGGAGGCCTTCTCGACATCCAAATTGAGCCCATGATAGCTCATTGTAAATTTCGTCAAGTCTAGTTTCTGAAACACCTGGAATTTTTTAATTTGGAGGTCATTTGTGCCATAAAAAACTTGAATCTCAGAAGGCTTCGTTTGTGTGTCCAAAAAGAGGTAGAATGGTCATTTTTTGGTAGTTTTTGGACCTTTTGGTGAACTAGATCTGCTCCAAAACTTCTGAAAATTGCTAGGATGCATGTCCTCATTATTCTAAATCCAAAAATGTCAAGCTTTTCTCCAATGCATGCCTGGGGAAAAAGCGCAGCAGCGATGGCGCTGTGCTTCTGGGAAAATTTTCTGCGTTAAGAATTTCAAATTTTCAAAAATGCAAAAACTGCACAACATTTGCCCAAATTTGGCATGGAGCACCACCATCAAGTTCTTTGGTTGGAAAAGGAGGCTTCAACCAACATATTCAACCTATCTTTCTCTTTCTTGCCCTCTAAGGCTCTCCTCAGCCTAGCTTTTAGCTTCCTAATCCTCGTGTTACAAATTTTGTTACGAGCCATGTAATGGTATGCCATGTGTCGTAGCATTTTCTTGTCCCTCCTGGCCTTGTCGATGAGCCTTTCAAGATGTAGGTTGACTCTTTCAAGCCAAGTTTCCCTATCTTGTTCAATTCCTTGCGCAATAGGAGTCAAAGTGACATGAGCCTCTTTGGCCATTTGCCTCTTTTTCTTTAGTAGCTCAAGTTCCATGAGGACCAGTTTATGACTTAGTTGTTCATTTTATTACTCCAGGTAAGTTATGACAAACTTAGATCTCTCTCTGAGTTGTCCTTCAAAGCTTGTATTTGGGCTTCTTTCTCCTGAATAATGACATCTTTGACATTTTCCCTCTCTTGAGCCTCTACATCAATGATATCAATGTCATGCTGCTCGGGCTCATCATCATGCTCCTCCAACTAAAATTCCCTTTCTTGGTCATCATCCAAGTCATCTTCTTGCACCTTTTTCTTGCCTTTGCTTGGCAAAGGCTGCTTAACCTGTACCTATTTTGTCGATGTAAAGGGAAAAGCCCCTTCCACACCATATGGAGATAACATTTTCCTGTGGACTGATGAAGAATGCAAGGTCCCTTCCACATCTTGTGGAGTAAACACTTTCCTGGAGCTGCAAACAACTTCCTTGACCCTCTTTGATATGTCAAGAACACCAGTATCTCAGTTGTTCTAGTCTCCTTGGCCTTCTCATCTGTCTTCACCTGAGCACTGCAGGAAGGTCTTCCTTGTCCATGTTTTATATGTTTTGAAGTTATATACCCCTAGAGTAGGTATGGAAGGAGTGAATATGGGTGATTTAGGAGTGAGGGTATGGGGGATAACCTTATGGGCTAGAAAATGAATGAGGGAGTAGGAACAATAAAAATGAAAGGAGAGGGCTTGTTTTGTTTGAGAAAATTCCCTTTGAGAAGAGGGATAAAGGGATAGGAATGATATGGAATACGGATAAAGGTATAGGGAAAGAGTTTATAGTTGTAGTGATAGGTGATAGGAGGAACAATAAGGGTTTAGGGTTTTAAGCATACTAGGGGAAAATTTAGGGTTTCATATTTACCATGGGAAATGATGCTTAAAATTTTGATTTGCAAACCAAAATTGAAGTGAGGGACGTAAAATTACTTGCAATGAAGGTAAGAGAGAGAAATTTTGAAGTTTACTAAAGTTTTGAGGGTTTTTAAGCTCTCTTTCCAAAAGCGCAGCGTCACTGCCAAAACCATAGCGCCACCCAGCCAAAAGCATAGCGCCACTTTTTGATAGCTTTTGACTGTCTTCCCGGTTTCAAAATTAGGCATGGGATAGCTTGTTGGAAATTTTGTCATGTCTGATTTCCAGACCATCTTGAATTTTTCAATTTGGAGTTCATTTTCGCTATCAAAAGTCCAATCTCCCAATATTGGTCAAAATGTGCAGAATGAGGCTACCAAAATGCATAGTGTTGTTGCAGCCAACCTGTGAAGGTCTCCCTCAACTCCAAATTGAGCTCATGATAACTCATTAGAAAGCTATTTGTATCTACTTATTATTTGAATCATCAAGAAATGCATTTGGTCATTCCATCTAGGCGAAAATTTGATTTTACCAAGGTCACTCTAGAGGTACATCAACCCTCCTGAGGCAAATGATGTTTTCGACATTTCTCCCAAACCATGAAATCTGTGTAAAAGCTGAAAGATTTTTTTCTTCTTGGTTCAACGATGGACTAAAAACTCTCTCACTTTTGTGAAATTCATCTTCTATTTGTCAGAAAAATCATTTGAATGAAACCTATCCTGATATGTGGAACATGGGATTTGTAGAAATGAAGGGAATGAAGGGGATAAGGGGTTTCTAAATTCTTGAGAATTTTTTTGAAAATAGGGAGGGATGTTAGGAAGCAAGGGAAAGTAGAATTTCAAATATTGAGTGAGGGGAAGGGGTCAAAAAGGGCAAAACATAGACCTAGCCTAGAAAATTGTCAAATTGTAGCAAGAAGCTAGGGTTTGTGGGAAAATAATGAATTTGAGGGATATCAGTGATGGGAAGTGCTTAAGAAGGTATATTAAGGATAGGGGAAGGTTTATGAGCATTAAGATACAAGTTTTGTTGATAATTTGACCATCCAAGCAAAATTACCTTCAAAATGCTAGGAGAGGGAAATGAACCTTACCCAAGTACAACTGAAGCACGAACAAGGTGTAAAATGACCCATTGGAACCTGAAATGATGATGAAAATTTTTTGAATGATGGTACACTCAACTGAATGGTGATGTGGACAACCACTTGGAAACTTTGAAAGGGGTGAAAACAAATCCTAGACCTAATACCTAGCGACCAAATTTTACTTGAAGACTAACTAAAATGACAAAATTTGACTTTGACACCGTAAGACCACTTTGTAAGAGCATGTTTGATCGGCGGTGGAAGGCTTCAAAGACTGAAACTAACATTTGCTCCACTGGGGATGGTATCTCCTTGGAGGTGCCAAGAACACCGTAGACCAAGTAGCCTTATCAATTGGGCATGGAGTCAGAAAATCAAGCTGAAATTACATGACTGAATGCTGATGACTCAAAGACACAAACTTACTTTAAATTGAATCAATATTAAAACACAACTGACAAACTATAAAATATGCTTAAAATGGAGCTTATTCAATAAAACCTACTCTAATTGTTCCATTCATCACCTGATCAAGTGAAATGAAACAACCAATGCAACCAAGTAAACATTTTGGTTGTTGTTTGAATTCTCCGTAAGTGCTTTCTTATGAACAACAAGAGAGAACTACTGAAAGGCAACTCCCATGAAAACTTGTAAACAGATCCAAATTTTCCCAGATTGAATAATATGGATTGTCTATCTGACTCCAAAAATACTGCATAAAGATCTTGAAATTAATGTGCACTGGGACTTAGCTCATCCAATGGATTACTTTGCTTCTCCTCATACCATGAATGTAGAATTTCATCTAAGATTTGTGATGAGACTCTTGTTGAAAATGACAAAGAAACTGGCCGCCAGATCAAGTTTGTATCAATACTTTTTTGAAGCTCACAGTTAGCTAATGAAGAAGGACTTTGACTGCAGATATCATCCAACACATTAGCTATTGTATCGTGAAAAACTTGAAAAGACTGTTGCAACCCATTTTCTGTTGGTTCTAATGAGATTTCATGATTTTCTACAGGTTGCTCATCCTTGATTGAAGATATACTATGTAAATTTCCCTTCAAAAACTGAAATGATTCAAAAAAGAATGGTACGAAATCATCTTGCATCATTTGATAATATGTTCCAGCTTCTAAGTCTTCATCCGCAACGTGACATTCAATGGAATTCAGAGGCTGCAAATCTAGATATGAGAAGTCTTAAACAAGGATTTCTTTGCCCTCAAGATGGTCCAGATCAAAACTTATCGGTGGTTGATTTCTGATTGCAAGAAAGTTGTCTCTAATGAACTGAAACAAAGAAAAACAAAAAGGTAAATATTCTTCACTTACTTCAACATTTGCTACAATTTCCTCCTCACTTCCATAGCTGATATGTAATGGCTGATCACTGTATTTGAGCTGCTGAAAGTGAGCTTCCTCCTTCCACAAATGAGCTGTTGATTTGTCTGCAAGACTAGCTTCTGTTTGGAGAACATAATCATCATCATACTGATCAAACTTAGGTAAATCATCAGTATAAAACACATCATCAAGCATACATGTCAGGTCAACAGATCGCTTTTCTCCAAGATGATCTATAAAACAATCATTATCAGATCTATGACAACTGGGATAATAAAGAAGATTTTTTGGATCAGTCACTTGTTCTTCTTCAATCAATGAGCCATGGTATTGAACATAATAATCATTCCTTTTGGTGATCTTTTGCATCATCTTTTCCACTGCACTTACAAAATGTCGAGCTTTACCTCTAAAGATGTTGATTCCTCTGGATCTATGTTCTTCATCTCTTCTTCCTTCAACTTTGCCCTTTTGATCAGCAAATTAGCCTCGACACCTACTGCACTATTTTGCATCTCTTTAAGTGTTGCAAGGTTCCTTTCTCTCAGCTGAAACTCCATTTCCAGATCAAAGGCTTCTGGATAGTGCAAGAGAGCAGATCGAGGAGGAGGTCTTATATTTGCAGGCATCAAAAAATAAACTTGGTTAAACCTGGCAGAAAATTGTTGTACTGTCTCCCCTGGCTGTCTTTTTAGCTGGTTATACTCTTCTAGAATCAATAAAAGGTTTTGCCTGACCACCCATTTGTCGAGGAAAACTTTGATGAACTACTGGAAATCTGAGATACTCACATCAGGCAGGGTTTTTAACCAACTCTTGACTTTGCCTTGCAAAGAAAGAGAAAAAAGCCTAATACTGACATCCTCTTCATCAACTTCAAAAAAGTCAAGAAAAGACTCAAAATTCAGTACATGTCTCTCAGCAGTGATGTTGTCACATTCACCATCAAATATTGGTAGATATAGGTAATGATTTTTAGGGAAATCATGGGATATAAGAGGTAAAATAAGAGGTTTGTATCGATCTGGAATTTTATAAGGTGTAGGAGTATATACAAAAGTTGCAAAACCAGTCTTGGTCTCTTGAGGCTCATTAGTTTGAAGATAGTCATCATAAGATTAAGAAGAAGTGTCTTGATCAAGATCAAAGGCATGCAAATGTTTTGTATTCAGAATCTTCAAAGGGAAAGAGCCAAATGTAGGTCTAGGATATTTTCTCAAATACAATATACTTTATAAAGCCTTCTTAACATTCTTAGGAAAAGAGAAGAAATAATTTATAAAAAAGAGCATAATGTCTTAGATGAAATTCCAACTTGAATACCTGATCTTTCCATATTGTCCTTTCATGTTTCTACTGGTCAGGTCCATCCTCTAGTGGAGTCCTTGGATGTGATCTCGAAACTAATTTAGAGTCGCCATGTGAATGATTTCATCCTTCCGATTTCTGATTGTTCTCCACCATAAACAATCATATCTAAACTTGATGCATTTTACTGTGGCACATAAAACTACATTCCCCAGTATAGTATCACCTAGATTGACCTCAGGCTGAAGGGAGACAATTCTAGGGTAACCATAAACCATGCTTAACCTAGTAGATAGCCCTACTAGGTCAGGAGAGGGCTCTCTCCTTAATCAATATGACAGGATCAGGGACAATATTTTATGCTAGGTATAGTAGCTCTAGGGTTTTTGATTGATTTTGTTGGTTTTGTTGCTGGATCAAATGGAGCCAAGCAGTTTTGGGTCCTGGAAATTAGGTCAGGATGTAGGGTGTTCTATGGGGTGAGGTAGGTAGGTGCTTTGGCACTTGAAATTGAGTGAGATGAGAGGTATAAGACTAGAGAGGAGATAAGGAGGGCATGCAAAGATCATGTATCCTTCTCAGACAGTAGAAAACATAAAGAAACTAAATGGTTTGCCAAGGCAGAGCACTAAAACAATGAATTCTACCTATCTATCTTCATATCATTCAGCTAGAACAAATGAATTAGATTGTAGAATACATAAAACACGTTAAAAACTAATAACAGAAGAAAAAACTATGCAAAAACACCATACCACAAGTATCCGATAAAAATAGCTGCACATCTTGGTTTATTTCCTTACCAAACTATCTATAAAGGTGTACAATGTAGCTCAGAGCATCCAAGAGAGTCCAACCTCACCAAATGACCAAGAAAACACATAATATAGACATCTAAACTACTCATCTTGACCTTCAAGGGTCGAATCCATGAGAAGAGGGGTTGTTTCAACAATTTCCCAACAAAGAACTAGAATATAGGCAGTCAAACAACTTGCCTCTAAAAGAGTGGAAACAGATTCATTTGCTTCAAAACCACCTCTAACCAATGAATCTACCCTATAACACTATTTTACCTATACATTTACATGCCATGTCATCACTTACATCAGTGAAATCATCAATTAGGAGAGAATCAAATTCATAGTCAAAACAAGCAAATTTTGGCTTCCTGAGCAAAAAGTCCATAAGCGCAGCGCCACTAGCCAGAAGCGTAGTGCCACTTTCAAGTCACTTTTGGAGGCCTTCCCGAAATCCCCATTGAGCCCATGATAGCTCATTGGAAATTTCTTCAAGTATAGTTTCTGGAACGCCTGGAATTTTTGAATTTGGAGGTAATTTACACCCTCAAAACTTGACTCGCCCAAGGCTGCTTCTGTGTGTCCACAAAGAGGTAGAAACGTCATTTTTTGTTAGTTTTTGGACCTTTTGGTGAACCATATCTACTCCAAAAATTCTGAAAATTGCTGGGCTGCATGCCCTCATCATTATGAATCCAAAAATGTTAACCTTTTCTCTAGTGGATGCCTCAGGAAAAAGCGCAGTGCCACTTCTGGGCAAATTTTCTGTGCTAAGAATTTCAAAATTTCAAAAATGCAAAAACTCCTCAAAATTTTCCCAAATTTGGCATGGAGCACCACCATCAAGTGCGTTGGTTAGCCAAGGAGGCTTCAGCCAACATCTTCAACCTATCTTGCTCTTTCTTGCCCTCTAAGGCTCTCCTCAACCTAGCTTTTAGCTTCTCGATCCTCATGTTACAAATTTTGTTACGAGCCATGTAATGTATGCCATGTGTCGGAGCATTTTCTCATCCTTGCTGGCCTTGTTGGTGAGCCTTTCAAGATGTAGGTTGACTCTTTGAAGATAAGTTTCTCCATCTTGTTCAATTTCTTGCTCAGTAGGAGTCAAAGTGACATGAGCCTCTTTAGCCATTTGCCTCTTTGTCTTCAGTAGCTCAAGTTCCATGAGGACCTATTTATGACTTAGTTGTTCATTTTCTTGCTTGAGGTAAGTGATGACCAACTTAGCTCTCTCTCTAATTTGTCCTTCAAAGCTTGTATTTGGGCTTCTTTCTCCTCAATAATGACATCTTTGACATTTTCCCTCTCTTGAGCCTCTAGATCAATGATCTCAGTGTCATGCTGCTCGGGCTCATCATCATGCTCCTCCAACTAAAAGTCCCTTTCTTGGTCATAATCCAAGTCATCTTCTTGCACCTTTTCCTTGCCTTTGCTCAGCTGCTCAACTTGTACTTGTTTTGTCGATGTAGAGGGAAAAGCCACTTCCATACCTTGTGGAGATAACATTTTCCCCTGGACTGATGAAGAAGGCAAGGTCCCTTCCACATCTTGTGGAGTAAGCACTTGCTTGGTAGCTGCAAACAACTTCCTTGACCCTCTTTGATATGTCAAGAACACTAGTATCTCAGCTGTTCTAGTCTCTTTGACCTTCTCATCTGTCTTCACCTGAGCACTGCTGGAAGGTCTTCCTTGTCCATATTTACTAAGTTTTGAAGTTATGTGTTATCAGGAAATCTAGTGTCTATGTAGAGCTACTAGTCCCACTAAGATGGGTAGCTATCTTAGAAACAAACAACCTAAAGCCACTTTCGTTTTCCTTTATGAGAAGTATATGGGAGAAGAGCGAAGAATACCAACCTCGATTTTTCACTTAGTTCCTTGCTTGTTCCTTCTCCCCTCTGACACATCTTTGCCGCTCCTTCCTTGATTACCCCACTCAAAGAGTACCTGTAAAGTCAAAGCAGCATAATACCTTCAAAGTACAGAGATCTACAATCATAAACAATATAGGACCAGATATATATTGACCACACAAATGCA
>APFE030928238.1:11148-26002 GCA_000404065.3 Pinus taeda | reverse complement strand
ATCTAAGCTTTACTTGAGGTGAAGAAGGGCCTTCTTGCTGGAGGATGATGCTGGGTCAGAACATATGGTTGTAATCCTCTTGCTAATTTTCATCTTAATAAAGCTATTCAAGTTTTCCTCCATATTCTAGTATGTTTCATTATATATGCATTTGTATGGTTAACACACATATGGTCCTATGTTATTTATGAATATAGATCTTTGTTCTTCGATAGTAGTATGTTGTTGTGATTCCACAGGTGCTCTTTGAAGCTGGGCAGATGAAGAAGAAGCAACAAAGCTCTATCAGGAAGGAGAGGAAATCAAGCGCAAGACTAAGGTTGGTCTCCTTTGTTCCATTCCTATCTATTTTCACAAAGGAAAGTGAAAGTAGACTTTACTTGTTTGCTTCTAATATAGCTACCAGTCTTAATGGGAATAGCAGCATCCAAGTGGACACTATTCCTGGGAACAAAATGGTGACTCCACTGGGGAGTGACTAGATTTTTTTTTAGCCTATCTTTGTTTCTATTATAAACTTACAGACGGAGCCTGAAGCCAAGCCAGTTAGCCTTCGAACTGCATTTGTTATACAAATGCAAAGTATATCAATGCTTCTTCAGTCTATCTCCAGGTTTTGTTTATGAATTAAACAATTGATCTGCAAACAGTTTAATTGCCCTAAGTGGTGGCTCTAGTAACCTCCTTAGATCTACCCCTGTGATTTACAAATACTGAACATCACTTACTCGGCCTAAATCCCTGAACTGAATTGCAAATTGTGAGTAAAAACGCATTTAAAGTCTCACACTGGTACCATCGCACCCTGCCTTCAAGGCAGTCTATATGCATCTCACTTCTCGAGTGCAGTAGGTGCGCTGCATACTGAATTCACAGTGTGACAGGTGCGATCGTCAGGGAAGGTTAACTTTACCTTCAGACTTTGGTTTTTTCCTCACTATTTTCAGTCCTATTCAGGAGTTTTTCTATCTGTAGTCAGTGTATTTATGTGAAAACCCTCTTCTCTTACATTATTCCGCCTCCATAGTGCAAAGAAATATAAGTGTTTTTATGTATTGTGCGCCATTTTCAATTCTCTTTTGCAAAAAAGTAGCATAGTCAAACTATCGTTTCTTGATCTGAAAGTGTCGTAGCTGTCGTTTTCAGTTTTAGAAGATAATCCCATTGTTCTTGATAGTTTATTATACAATTACTATTGCATATGATTTGAATTAATAGTTTTTAAAGTGTCGAAAATCAATTTTCATTTCGAAATCGCAAAGTGTCTCTCTTACCTTCACTTCATTTTGAAAAGAAATTTGTTGAGTGTTGTCACTTTGAAAATAATTCAGATTTGCACTTAGCTTTCTTATCATCATTCATACATTAAGAAGGATGAAAACAAATAAATGCATGTGCATTTGAATTTAGACTGCTTGGTTTGATTTAGGACAGTGCATTTAGCGTGTGCTCCGTGCTCTTTGCTGAAAGATCCTTAAATTTATTTCCTTAGTAGCTAGGATTTTCATTGCCAAAAAGAAGATTAAACGTTCGTTTATCATCTTAGACTACATTTTAGGAATTGTATACACATCATGCGGTGAACCTAAAAGGCAAATTTTTAAGCAAGATCAACTTAAAATAAATTTAATGAATCTAACAACGCTTTGGAACTTAACGCACAACATTCTAGAGGTCTAGGCTAGAGACGTAATTCCGGCGTCATAAAAAACCTGGTAACTGTTGTTTTCATTGTTGGTTTGGGTTATTCCTCCACTCTGAGACGGCAAGTGCCCGTACGGACTTGTTCTCCCACGTACCATCGAGTATATTTTGGGGAGACCACAATAGGTTGCATCCTTTATCCTTAAGAGCCATGTCTGCCGCCATATCGATGCAATGCACTGAACACAACATTCGGGAAAATTGACTGTCGTATACCGTAAAAAGTATTCTGCAGTTTGCGATGGTTTGGTAATCCCCTCTGCCTAGATATCCAGAGAAGTCCATTTTGCTCCTTTTCAGACTCCTTAAAGGAAAAGGTCCTCTGAGCACTTGTCACTTCAGTCTCAATAAAAATCAAAGGCGACTAGAGTCATCTTTTATTTTTTCACGAATCTTTAAAATTGAAAAAACAAGTTGTGTCAAAGTGTCTAAAATTCATTTAATTTGAAAAAACATTTTTCCCTCTTATTTTGAGTTGATCAAGTAATCCGCAATCGTGGAAGAAAGTCAATCAAAACCCTGTCGTTCGCAGAGACTTACGAGTCAATCGTTGTTGACTCTAGAAGCGAAACCATTCTTGACAAAGCGAACTCATTTAACTAGATCAAAGTCCCCTAGGTTGGTTTGAGCAAGCACTCCAACACCCTCAGAGAATCTGGTTACTCCGAACATTTATGGTATCCCTGCCTCTACGGAAGAAATTCTGCAACAACAAAAGGACATTACAATTGATCCTAGTGTGACGGTAAACACTTATATTCCTGAACCAGCTCCATCTACAGTTGATTTGGAAGGTGTTACTCCCCAGCCGTTTGTTGCTGCAGAACTTATATCTTCTTCGGCACCAGAAATATTTTACGGACCTAACGGCCTTCCTCTTCCTCTTGGATTGGTTTCCATAGAAGAGATTGTGGAAGATCCTCCATCTAACACTGCAACGCAACTTGGAGCTGGGATCACCCTGTATCCTTCTTCATTAGAAGATATTCACCCATCATCGGAAGTTCCTAAAGAATCACTAAGGAATATTTTGGATAGGCTTAATATGTCTGAACAACCTTCGACATCAAGGACTGTGTTACCTGACACAATAGCAGCAGAACCTCCTTCTGCTACTCCGACAATGTTCGCCGGTGTGCCATCTATCCCATCCAGCTCTCAATCGCTGGATGGAGCCCATCCAGGGGCTATTTCAACAGTATGGATTGTTCTTGTTTGTTCGTCTAGAATTATATCTGGAATCTCTTATGTTGAGTCTCAACAAATGACCCTTCACAAGGTCAATTTCGACAAACTGGTCCCCAAAGGCAAATCATTCCTTTGAGTACTAGATTACCGTCGTATGGAGGGCCATATACCCTTTCATTTCCTTCCTCGGAAGGACAAACATACGTGAGTTCACAACAAAATTTAGGTTATGCTGGAATCACAACTAGCGGTTGGGTGCTAATCCTACCGCAACAACCAAGAGTTGTATGCTCAATGCAAGAAAGTTTACCTATGACAAATATATCCACTACACTAGCTATTGTGGCAGTATCGCAAGTACAAGCGTTACCAGTTGTATGACAACCTCAAGTTTCGCAGGTTGTAATGCAACAATCTCTTGTACCTACGACACAACCGCAATCACCAATTAGCAGAATGGCACAAGTTAAAATAGGGAACGCCAACCCCCATCTTGGTCAAACAGTCAGTACTGGACAACAGCCCATGGCTTCACAACCATGGCTGGTGCAATAGCAACAACCGCAATTCCAGCAAGCTTACCAAGGATATGAGCAGCAAGTCTTTGCAAGTAATGGGCAACCGTATAATGGTTATGCCCATCAACCTTACCAAAGTTACCAACATAAAATGCATTATGCTGGTATGAAAAGACGAACTACTAAAACGATTCCATCTTATCCTGGGTATGCTCAACCAAGCCTGAATCTGTAGTTGCCTTTTGTGGCAACTTTAGAGTTACCATATCTAAGTCGACTAACAAATGATCCAATTTCCTACGCCCCTTGGTGGCCGGCGATTCCGCATAAACTTCCGTCTGATATTCATAAATTTAATGGAAATCTGGGCTAAGACCCATCGAATCATGTGATGACCTTTCATCTATGGTGTTCATCAAACACTCGCAATGATGATTCGATCAGGCTTCGCCTCTTTCAGCAAACGCTAACTGGTCCGGCAGCAAAGTGGTATATTGAATTGCCTAGAGCTTCGTTTGGTAACTTCAGTACCCTAGCCACAAACTTTTTAACCCATTTTCAGTTACCTATAAGGTACGAAACATGAACTGAGCTACTCACCAATTTCAAACAAACGACGACCACTCACATATCCGATCATATTCATGAATGGCGACATCGTCGTAGAATGGTGAAAATGTATGTTCCTGATTAGCTATTGGCTGAATGGTTTATTAAGTCTCTGTTACCTGCTATTACAGAAGATGTGGCAAGGGGAGGAGTCGTCACTGAAGAGCAAGTTATTTCTCGTGCACAATATCTAGGCTTGATCTATACTCAGTCTAGCACGCTCTACGATAAAATCCCTAATGCTCCTAGACCAGAATTTTATGTTCCTTTGCCTCCTAAATAAAACAAAGACTCTCATGCCGGCGATGGCATGATAGGTATGACAAGCACTAAAACCGTAAAGGCTACGTCAAAAAAGGCCTGCACGGTTTCGAGTCAAAATGAAAATGAAGAAATTCTAGCCTCAGAAGTAAATGTTGTGTCGACAGACAAAGGCAAAGAACCCAAGCAACCAGGAGGAAAGAATAAAAAACAAGGGAAGAATAAAAACCAGGAGGACTCATCTCCTAGAAAATCTTATGCAAGCCCTTCTGGTAATAGAACACCAAAAACTCCATGTCATATATGTGACGAGGACCACTAGACCAATGAGTGTCCATATAAAGAAGAACTTAGAAAATCATTCAAAAGTTCAAAAACCTTGGTTGTATTGACTGATCCGTTTCTAAACCCAGGAACAAATCTGGTTGGTAGCGAAAATGCTTCCCCGTCCCAGGTGCTAATGTTGTCAGTTTGAAAGCAACTGAATGACGCTCTCATATCGACAAGGAGTAAAGATTACAGGAATACACAGATGTTGAACAACAAGGATAATGATCAACCTAGTAGTTCAACAACAACTTCAACCAAAGTTGTGCCACCCATCATTCTTGAATTAACAATAAAACTGCCAAAGGGAGTAGTACACAAATCGATGTTTAATCCTCGTGCCCGAGCAGCACAACACTATAATATAGTGGAGGATTTAGCCCAATCGCCATCCGCAATGTCGACTCTTGAGGTACTGCAAAATTTCCCCTCCCAAAAGCAGGCTTTATTATCAGTAATAGGTGGGATTGACCCAATGGATTCCAATCTTGTATCTTTTAATCACAAAGGATACGACCCTCAGTTACCAGCTCAACTAGCTTTCCTGATTCAAGTGAAAGCCCTCAACAAAACTGTTCATAGAACAATTATTGATTAGGGGGCATCCACATGTATCATGTCAATGAGTTCCTGGAAAACTCTAGGGTCTCCGTCCTTGTTGTGATCGTCGACGACATTGAAAGCATTTGATGGACGAACATACCCCCGTATGGGATATTAAGTAACTTGCAAGTCGAACTGGGGGGAAAAACAGTAGAAATCGATGTTGAAGTCATTGACGGAAACCTCAATTACAACATCCTACTGGGAAGACCCTGGATATATGCCATTGCAACCATTGTGTCGACCTACTTTAGGAAAATTTCATTTCCTTCCCAAGGAGGAATTACAATCATCGACCAACAAACTTTTCTCCCCAACAGTTCGCAAGTTACGGGAAGCATTTCGATGATCCACGAAAGCCCTAGCGCGCTTCACAATATCGGAGTAGGCCTACTAAAAGACCCCACATTAATAGGAACTTTTACCCTGCCGCCTCCAACCAATTTGGCAGAAGTGGCTAACGTAGGAACCTGCAATATGATATATTCCATTCAAAAGATGTCAGAAAACGATGTTAAAATGGATCACCTGCAGGTATTGCCTCTAACCCCACTTGAAATATTATAGAAATCAATGTTTTCAGCACGAGAGGCAAACTCGCATCAACGCTCATCAAGCGTTTGGATAGATAGGTCTAAGGAATATGGCACCCCTTCAGATCCTTGGTTGCAAGTACACTCTACAGACGAAGGAATCATTCAATCGATGATGATTGACGGGGCACCATGGGAAGATTACCACCATCATTCCCATCTTTTGAACTGGAAAGAAGATAATTCTAGCAACCTAGACCATCCTTCAGTATTTGACTTTCTGACGAATACTGTAAATACGGTGGATTCTGAGAGAAACCTATCCAATATTGAAGAGACTACCACCATAAACATCTCAACCAAAACAGATGTTGTAGAGAATATTCATGTTGGCAAATCTTGTTCTTCTTCAGAACTGGAAATATATAGTGCTCTCTTTCATGAGTTTAGAGCTGTCTTTGCTTGGTCATATGATGAAATGCCAAGTATTGACTCAAGCCTAGTTAAACATGAAATTAAGATGTATCCAGATGTCAATTCGGTATGACAACGGCTACAGCAGGTACACCCCAAGAAAGTCATTTCCATCAAGGCGGAAGTTGAAAAACTCCTCCATGCTGGTTTCATTTACCCCGTTCCTCTAACCGATTGGGTATCAAATATTGTTCCTATGATTAAGAAACAAGGAACGATTAGAGTGTGCATCAATTACAGGGATGTAAATCAAGCTTGTCCGAAAGACAACTACCCTACACCCTTTATTGACCAGATAATTGATGAATGCACCAAATGCGAAATATTTTCATTTATGGATGGATTTTCGGGGTATAATCAAATAAATATCCACCCATAGGGCCAGTCAAAGACTTCCTTTATTTGTCTGTGGGGCACATTCGCATATCGCAAGCTACCCTTTGGTTTAAAGAATGCAGGGGAAACTTTTTAGAGAGCAATGAACTATGCTTTCCATGACATCAAAAAAATCGTTCAACCATATCTCGACGATCTTCCAGCTCATTCGCGAAAGTGGACCGATCATCCGTGGCATTTGAGAGCGATATTTCTACGTTGCCGACACTACAAGATACGACTCAACTCGCACAAATGCGTGTTTTGTGTCAGTTCTGGTTGTTTACTTGGCTTCGTGGTCTCAAAGGATGGGATTCATCTCAACCCATGTAAGGTTCAGGCAATCATTGATTTGCCTCCACCTACAAACTTGCTTCATATTCAGAAACTCCAAGGGAAAGCAAACTTCCTTAGGAGGTTCATTCCAAATTACGTCGAACTAGCTAAAGGTTATACTCGTCTATTGAAAAAGGAAGTACCCTTCATTTGGGATCAGGTCGCGCCCAAGCTTCCTTTGATGCTTTAAAGCAATCTCTAATAAAAGTGTCATTAATGTATGCTCCTGATTATCAAAAAGACTTTAACCTGTATCTGGCTGCAGCAGATACAACCATAGCAATGGTTTTAGTTCAAGAAGATAATGGAATTGAACATCCTATATATTATTTAAGCCGAAACTTAAATGATACGGAAATAAAATACTCCTATGTTGAAAAGCTATCCCTAGCAGTTGTTCAAGCGATACAAAGATTTCGACACTACGTCCTCTTCAGAAAATTTACCATTTTATCAAATTGCAACCCCATGACTTATATATTGTCACGACAGTTTCTGGGGGGCAAATATTCAACATGGATAGCAATTCTACAAGAGTTTGATCTGGAATTCAAAAAATCCAAATCAAAGAAAGCCCTGGTATTCGCGGAGTTACTATGTGATCTCCCATCGTCATCCAATGATGCAACATCCGAAGAAGCAATCGTGGATGAAAATTTGTTTCTAACATCTTCAAGAAATCCATGGTACGGAGATATAATCATCTATCTCTGGACACAAACATATAGGTCTAACACCTCACACTCTGAACAGCGACGTATTCGATACTAAGCAAAAGACTATGTGATCGTCGGTGATACCCTTTACCGACGCGGTATTGATACAGTTCTGCGGAGGTGCCTCACCCATGAGGAGGCCGAAAAATTCCTGAATGATTTTCATTCAGGCGCATGTGGGGGGCATCAATCTGGTTATGCTACGACGCAAAAAATTTTGCGAGCAGGATACTTCTGGCCAACAATGTTCAAAAATTGCATAACCGCAGTTAGAAGTTGCCATGCTTGCCAAATTTTCGATAGCAAAACCAGAAGACCACCCGCACCGCTGCAACTAGTAGTTGTTGTTGGGCCATTCGCCAAATGGGGCATAGATTTCATGACATGTAACCCCACCTCGGTTGGGGGGCATGGGTATATAATAGTCGCGGTAGACTATTTTACCAAATGGGCTGAGGCGATGCCTACATTAAACAACAGCAGCGAAATGGCTGCCCTTTTCTTTTTTAATCACGTAGTCTCCAGATTCAGCGTTCCGTAGGCCATAGTCACAGATCATGGATCATATTTTCGCAATCACATGATGGTTGAGTTGGTTGCCAAATTAGGATTGTCCCACGACAGCTCCACTCCGTACTATCCGCAAGCTAACAGACAAGTTGAGGCAATCAACAAAGTCCTAAAGTGCATGCTGCAAAGAATGATCGGAGTCCATAAACAGAATTGGAACCTGATCTTGTACTCAACCTTGTGGGCATACCAGACATCGGTAAGAAATGCAACCAGGTTTACACCTTTTCAACTTGTGTATGGTCTGGAAGCAATCTTACCTGTTCAATGTGAAATCTCGTCCCTCAAACTCGCAGTCGACCTTCTCCCCGGAACCTCAGAAGAAGAGGCTCGTTTCTTGGAACTAATCCAATTGGATAAAACCTGTCATGATGCAGCTTCAACTAAAAAAGCTCATAAGAAACGAGTCAAAGTGCAGTTTGACAAAAATGTCAAACCTCGTGTCTTCTCAGAAGGTGACCTCGTCTTACTTTACGATCAGGAATCCGATAAGTTGGGAGCAGGGAAATTCAAATCGTTATGGATGGGTCCCTTTATTGTTAATAGTGTATTAGCAAAAGGAGCCTACGAGTTGATGGACTATGATGGGATTCCACTGGCACAACCTCGCAACAGGTTGTACCTCAAGCATTACTATGCTTAATTCTGCGTAGTAATCCTTATGCTTTTGTTACATTTTTTTTTCGCTAAGAGAAATTATTTTGGTTAGGTAATCCGCTTTTTTGCATTCGTTGTAGATGTCAAACCTATTGGAATCATTCGTTGGATATGCCGACGGAGTGAGTCGTAGTTCATGGAACCTACCTTCTACGGCATGGGCCATTTTCGATCCTAGCGACGAGTTAGTAAGTTTTAGAGGGGTATGTATTGGTCGGTCGACAAACAATATCGTTGAATACAACATTGATAGAACTCCTATCTGATTCCATCACACATGGCATATGCCGACTTGTCATCAGGCTAGACTCACAACTCATCATTCTACAACTCACCGGCATCTATTCCGTACAGAATCCAACCATCTATCACATGTTCCTAAGAGTCAGGATTTTGGAAAGACAGTTCGATTTCATTCGATATCAACATATTTTCAGAAGTTTAAACACATTGACAGACTCATTGGTAAATTATGTGTTAGATAGACATTTGCAACATTTATAAAAAGAAGCATCACATCAATATATGCAACAGGATCATGTAACTTAACCAAAATAAAGCTCCGAAAATCAAAAATACATACATAACTGTTTATAGTTTATACATAATGTTCTATAACCAAGACAAAATCAGTCAAAGACCCAAAACTCGAAATGCTAGGGGGCACCCTAGTCTAATGATGTTGGTGATAATAAGTCACCGCCTGTGCAATCATGCGTAAAATCCTGGTCCATCGACTCGGCACTCCAATAGTATGTCGCTGCAACCGTAGAGGCAGCTCGTCGGTCCTCACATCCGGGATACCAAGGGTAAGACCCTCGATCTGGTCCTGTAGTGCTGAAAGAGTCTTGACCACATCAAGGTCGCGAAGGATGGCCCTCCCCACAGCCTCTCCTGCTGGAGCGGCCGCTGGGTCTCTGCAGCATACTACTAATCTAACTGGTCCAATATCTGTAGGAGCACATGGGTTTTGATTAGTCTTGATCAAAGAAAGCATAATAACATTATAAAGAGCAATGAACCGAGATATGGTCAGAAGATTTACCTATAGCACCCCACTGCTCGCCGGCCGGCAGTACCAAATCCGGGTCACCCCGGAAATCCATGCCAGCATATGGAAACTTGGCATAAACCATCTTCTGACGATTGAACCACTCAAAGAAAGTATTAGAAAAGGAAATCTAAGGTTGGCCAGCATGTCGAGACATGAGGTCAACCCATCTCTGCATCCGTGGTTCATTCGGTGGAGATAGGCCAAGTGAGATGTACTACGGCTGCATCAGTGGGATCCTCTCCAAAGTGAAAGTGGTCAAAATAGAACCATAACCGAAGTTCTTGGATCTTCCATTTTTCACCTTGGTCAGTTGTTCTTTCATCACAGAGAGTACTTCATCACACTAGTTGAACACCTTCGGTTCAAGGCATTCCAAAGCATACTGCATGTAAGACTTGTTAGCTATGTGAAGAGCAGAACTACCAGCCAGTCTAGCAAAAGTGAACATAATGGTATGCAAGGGTTGGTCAGTGACATCTCGGATATTGATCTTGTCGTCCGTACTCGGCTGAGATCCCTCTCTGCAGTGCCGGCGAATATACTCCCTCACGGACTCACCCCCACGGGCGGAGCCCGATAATAAAAGAGGGGCACCACGCCTCAATAAACCAGTTAGAAAATAGATGTCCACGAAAGTCAAGGGGATTGATTTGCCCCTGTTAGCGCTCAAATCTACCTTAGGCTGAAATAAGGTAAAACTCAAGGCTACATCAAACCACGCTCAGCCTCGTAGCTAGCCCTACGAGGACAGGAGAGGGCTCTCTCCGGGTCAATCTCGGCAAAAGGTAATCAAAGAGGCTCAAGATGACTAAATTTGCAACTGATCTTAGGCTAGGTATTAAGTGTAGGGGTTTGATTTGATTTTGGGTTTTTAGGGTTTTGTTGAAAACAATGGGAAAGGCAATTTGGGCTCGGGGATGAGGCACAGTTTCTGCAGAGATCTGATTGGGGCAAGGAAGGCAATCATTTTGATGCTTTAAAGCAAGTGAGATGGGTAGATCAAACTGGTGAGGAGCTAAGGAGCGCAAGGAAGTCTCAAGGATTCTCCTTAAACTGAAGAAAACATGGAAATTTAAACAAACTTTAAGGCAGAGCATAACCATCGATGGATTCTACCTTAACACTTCATTTGTTCAATTGCAGAAGATGAAAGAAGGAAAATGATACACATAAAAAATTACAATTACTGAAAGAAGAACACCATCAAAACATAAAGCCACATGGATCCCAAACAGTGCTGCAAAACCCTGGTCTTTCCTTAGCCAAAAATGCAGAGAAAATATGTACAATAGTATGCCAAAGCAATCCCAAGTGTCCAACCTCTCCAACCTCTGAAAATTATTGAGAAATTACATCATATAGACCATCCTAACTCCTTTCCTTGCCTCTAGGGGTCGAGCTCATCATTCTAGGAGCTGTTTGAACTAATTCTAAACAAGGAACTGAAATCTAGGTAGTCAAACAACTTACCCCTATATGCTAGGAAACTAATTCATTCATTTAATTTTCACCTTTTTAGTGAATGAATCCTCTAGAACAAGTAAAAATGTGCCAAAATTACATCATAGTTATTAAATTACATCATGAAAAGTCAAGAGTAGTATCAAGAAGCAAAACTGGTCAAAACTGGGCGAATTTCTGAGCTAAACAGTGAAAATTTGACCAAAAATCTCTATGCATCGCGTGCTTGAGTTCTCTGCATCGCACGCCTTTCAGCCTACTTTTGGGGCACTTCCTGGCATCCAAATTGATCTCATGACAGCTCTCTGGAAAGCCCTGGATGTCTACTTTCCAACCCAAGTATAATTTTTCAATTTGGAGTTCATTTACCCCTCCAAAACTTCATTCTCCCAGAAGTACTTTCTGCTGGTGCAAAAGGTGGCAGAAAGGTGATTTTCATGGTGTTTTTGGCCCTTTTGATCATCCAGAACTTGATGAAATGCCTTGGCCATACTAGAGCATGCATAACTTACCATGAAAAATCCAAAACTATAAATTTTTCCTCCAGCAAGTGTCCCAAGCATAAGCGCGCGCGTCGACGCGCTGCGCGTTGAGCTGAAAAACCTGTTTTGCAAGCCAAAAATTTCAAAATCACAAAAATTTCTCCGAATTCGCTCAAATTCAGAATGAAGATCCTCCATCATGTTTCATGCCCAGCCAACGAAGCCTCGGCCAAAATCCGGAGTGGATCAGGTGTTTCACGACGCTTTCAGTGTCCTCCTGTTGTATGCAGTTCAGTGATGCAATCTCTGTCTTGGTCATATAATGTATCGATGTCCGCCTCCATGATGTTGCAAAATCTATGTTGGCTTGAATGAGATGAAGAATGAGGATTTGGTGCTTTTGTTTCAAACGCCAAATTTGGGAGGAACTGTGGGAAATAGGGAGATATGGAATGTTTTGGCACCAAAGTAAAATTCTAAAACTTCAAATTCAAACCCTAAAGAGGCATTTCTTTACAAGAGAGTAGGGTTTGTGTTTTTCAACATTCATACTCGTACAACCGATCTTCAAACAACTCCAAACACTGACCAAAGATAATAGAAAGATGATTTAAACTTACATGGGGCAAAGGAGACTGAGAGAATTTGAATTTTGAAGAGTAGTGGCAAAAATTTTGAGTTCTGGCCCAATGCGTCGCACACTCCCAATGCGCCACACGCATGCAAATTTACACTGGCCAATGGAGCCTAGTGCGCCGCGCGCATCCAATGCATCGCGCGCTACATAGTGCATTTTTCAGGAGGATTTTGTAGGCCTTCTCGATGTCGAAATCTAATGCAGGATAGCTCGTTGGAAAGGTCTTTGATTCTAATTTCCAACCCAACTAGAATTTTTCAATTTGGAGTTCATTTGCCTTGTCGAAAATCAAATCTCCCAAGACTGGTCAAAATGTGCCAAATGAGGCTGCCTCAAGGAAGAGTGTTGTTGCAGTCAACTTTTGAATGCCTTCCTCAACTACAAATTGAGCTCATGATAGTTCATTGGA
Source organism: Pinus taeda (assembly GCA_000404065.3). NCBI lineage: Eukaryota > Viridiplantae > Streptophyta > Pinopsida > Pinales > Pinaceae > Pinus > Pinus taeda. The sequence goes on along the minus strand of APFE030928238.1, from coordinate 13,088 downwards.
AAGATATTTTTGTCTAGTTATCATTTGACTCATCAAGAAAGTTATTTGGCCAACCAAGCTAGGAGCAAACTTGATTTTCCTAATGTCACTTCAGAGGTGCATCAATTCTTCCGAGGCAATTATATTTTTGACATTTTTATAAAACCATGACACCTGTGTAAAAATTGAAAGAGGTTTTTCTTCCTTCGCATGTTGTGAACAAACAATTCTCTCAGTTTTCCAAAATTCATCTTTGATTGCTCTAAAACATCTTTTGAGTGAAACTTATCCTGATGTGTGAAACAAGGGATTTTGTCGAAATGAAGCGAAATGAAGGGGATAAGGGGCTTCTAAATTCTTCGGGAAATTTTTGGAAGTAGGGAGGGATGTTAGGAAGTAGGGGAAAGTGGAATCTTAGAGATCGAGTGAGGGGAAGGGGTCCAAAAGGGCAAAACACAGGCCTGCTAGAAAATTGCCAAGTTGTGGCAAGAAACTAGGGTTTGTGTAAAATGAGGAATTTGGGGGATCTCAGTGATGGGAAGTGTTTAATAAGGTACATGAAGGATAGGGGAAGGTGTATGAACATCTGGATACAAGTTTTGCTAATGGTTTGACCATTCAAGAGGCCTTCAAAACCCTAGGAGAGGGAACTGAACCTTCCCTAGGTGCAACTGAGGCATGAACAAGGTGTAAAATGACCCAATGGAACCTGACATGATGATAACAACCTTCTGAATGATGACAGAATCAGATGAATAGTGACATAGACTAACATTTGGGCAACTTTGAAAGGAGTGAAAGCAAACCCTAGACCTAATGCCTAGTGACCAAAATGACAAAAATTTGATTTTGACACCTTAAAATCACTTGTAAGAGCATGTTTGATCACTGGAGGAAGGCTGCAAAGATGACACTAACAGCCCCTAATCTGGAACACCTAGTTGATATGATCCCAAGCATTGAGGAAATATTGCAACAAGCTGATTTGTTGCCTCATGCTAGAGATACGGAAAAACTTCAACAAGCCACAGTTCCGCAATGCAGCTACTGTGCCCGGATCATGTAAAGCAACAGTGTCCTCTTTCTTCATGCTCTGTTCTTCGGCCATGTAACAACCATTTTGCTCTGATGAATCTCTGAAAAACAAACAAGAGAAGAGTCAGGATCTTCATATGGTAAAAAACAGGCAAAAATCTATGAGAAAACTGTGCAAAAAGTTTCCTCCTTGCGCCCATCGCACCTCAGTAAGTGTATTGAGAGCGATGTATACTGACTAATCAGTGAGAAGGCTAGTATGCATCGCATATTTCGATTAAGGAAGGGTGTGATGGAGCCAGGGCGAGTTGTTCAAACCCTAGAGGCTCAGCAAAGCAAGGAAATAGGCTCAGAATTCAAAAAGAAAAGAATGCAATTGAAGAGCACAAGTTTAGCTCCTACCTGGTCTAGACAGCGTCAGGAATCACCCACAAAATCTCCCGGAATCAACTAGTGAAAATCACGAGGGAAAAGCACCTCCAGAGCTCCAACAAACCAAGTTCAAATGAAATGGTAAAATGAGAGGTAAAAGTCACTTTTAATTCATCATTCACGTAATTCGAGTAAAATATTAGTGTTCTTAACTCATTTATCAAGCATATGTTTTCATTTCTAATCGGTTTGATGAAGCAGATGAACAGGTAATACAATCTTTGAAAGAACAAAATGCTAATGGCGAATCAAAGAATCAATGACCATTATCACGAGCAATTTTAATGCATAGTTCAAGCTCGTTAAAAATAAACGTAAGCCATGAGCAAATGTTTCCCCCAGAGTTCAAGCTCATTAAAAAATGAACTCGTAAATAACCATTGTGAATGCCTTATCGCCAGCTTTTGAGCCTTGGTCGTGTTCTCATCATCACCTCCACTCTATTTTTAGCCTATCATTCACCTCCATTTGATTGTTTACCCTTTCGAGGAACA
>APFE030928238.1:0-10958 GCA_000404065.3 Pinus taeda | reverse complement strand
CCCTAAAAGTGTTGCTTCACTGCCTAAAGGAACAAGGTCAGTTGATTACATCATCTCCCAGAAGTTCTCCACTAAAAACTGCTCAGAAATGGTCAAAACTGGACCATACTGAATTCCCAGTACAGAGGGTGCGATGCATATCACCTCCCCAGTGTAAAAGGTGCGATGCATACTGAATGGCCCCTCTGTAGCGTGCCATGGTCGGGAATGGACAAATGGAAAGGACAATTTGCGAGGTGGAAGATCATGGAATCTTCCATAAGCTTCCCCTCTGACACTTGCCTCTCTGTTTTCAACCAGGTATGAGTAAGAGATCATCATTCTCCAAGTGGAATCAGGAACTATCAGAGAGAGGACACTAATCAAGACCCCATAAGATGACTCACCCCCCTACAATCATCTATATATGGATCCCTCATCACAGAGATCCAGAGGCTAGAATTTTGTATCTTATAGAGAAGTGTTGTTGGTTTTTTGGAGAAACTTCATAGTGTTAGGTGATCTAAGCTTTACTTGAGGTGAAGAAGGGCTTTCTTGCTGGAGGATGATGTTGGGTCAGAACATATGGTTGTAATCCTCTTGCTATTCTTGATCTTAATAAAGCTATTCAATTTTTGCTTATATATTCAATTCTTGTATGTTTGCTTATATATGCATTTGTATGGTTAACACATATCTGGTCCTGTGTTATTTATGAATATAGATATTTGTTCTTCGATAGTAGTATGTTTCTTTGATTCCACAGGTGCTCTTTGAAGCTAGGCAGACGAAGAAGAAGCGGCAAAGATCTATCAGGAAGGAGAGGAATCAAACAAGGAAACCAAGCGCAAGACTAAGGTCGGTCTCCTTTGTCCCACTCTTATCTATTTTCATAAAGGAAAGTGAAAGTAGACTTTACTTATTTGTTTCTAAGATAGCTACCAGTCTTAGTGGGAATAGCAGCTCCGAGTGGACACTATTCCCGGTAACAGGCCTCAAATTTTTGCAAAACCTCAAGAGGAAGGTGGACCTTCCAGGAAACAAAGAGAGCATGAAAGCAGAACTAAAGAGGCTCACATTCCTGTGTTTATAACTTATGAAAAGGGCATAAGAAGACTTTTTGCAGCTGCCAAACGAGTATTATCTCCACCAGGGGTGGAAGGGGTCTCGTTCTCTTCACTGGATAATAGGAAAATTCTATCTTCACCTGGGGTGAAAGGGGCTTTGCCTTCTTCTTGAGTAGAATAGGTACAGGATAGAGGTAAGCAACCATTGCATGATGAAGGGCCTTCTGAAGGCCAAGACAGGGATTTTATTTTGGTTGAGGAAGAGGACACTAATTTGGGCTCCCAAAGCTCAAGACTCAAGGATGTGATCATCAAGGAAAAGGAAGTTGAGATCCAAGCCTTATCACTTGACCTTGAGAGGGCTAAATGGATCATTAATTACCTTGATCAATAGAACAAGCAATTGGAGGAGAAACAAACAATTATGGAGCTGTAAACCATAAGGGAAAACCGGCAAGTGGCAAAAAGAAGGAAAATCAAGCTGACTTCATTAGAGCAAGAAATAGAGGCTGACCGAGAATCATGGTTGGAAAGAGTGAATATCCACCTTGAGAAGTTGCTTGACAAGGCTAATAATGAGAATAACATGTTGTGCCACATGGCCTATCACTACTTGGCCTGGAACAAAATTTGCAAGACAAGGATAAGAAGCCTAAAATCCAAGTTAGGGAGAGCCTTAAAAGCCAAAAAGGAGCAAGATAAACTTATAATATTGGTTGAAGCTTCCTTGGCTTGGTAAAGCAATTGATAAGCTTTCCTCTTGCCAATTTTGAAGCATTTTGGAGAATTTTTTGTCATTTCACAAATTTTAATTGCAAAACATAAGAAATTTCCTCTGATGCGCAGTGCCACTGGTACTACGCATTGATCTGATTGGGAATTTTGAAGAATGGCTTGCATTTTTGAATTCCTCATGAAAATTTACTAAAACCTAGAAAGTTTCATGAATTTTGGAGGAGATATGGGTCACCTAAAGGGTAAGAAACACCTCAAAAATGCCCTCTCTGCCATTTTTTGGACCCACAAGACGCAGTCTTGGGAGCACCGATTTTGGAAGGGGCAAATGGACACCAAATCCAAAAATTCCATTTTTTATAGAAAGTAGACAGACATATCTTTCCAACAAGCCATATTGGAGCTAATTTTGTGAAGGGGAAGGCCTTCAAACTCAGCTTGGAAAAGGCATTGTGCATGAGGCTAATGGCGCTGCATATCAGGCAAAATTTTGCCAATTTTGCTCAAAAACTCAGATTTTCACCTAGTTTTCTACCAGTTTGACTTTTTCTTCTCTCATGGTCAAATTCATGATCTAATATGATGTAAATTGATGTAATATGATGTAAAAATGATGAAAATGACTTAAGGAGTTAGACACATCAGTTTTAGGTGGTTTTGAGCTGAATGAATCAATTTCCATAGTTTTAGAGGCAAGTTGTTCCACTACCTATTTTTAGTTCCTAGTTTAGATCTTGTTGAAATATCTCCTTGACTCATGGATTCAACCCCTGATGGCTAGAATAGGTGGTTTGATGCCTATATCTTGTACTTTCTTAGTCATTTGTCAAGGTTGGACTCTTGTGGATGCATTAAGCTATTTTGTACATCACTTATGCAGTTTGGCAAGGAAATAAACCAGGGTTTTACAACATTTTGTGGGATTCTTATGGTAATGTGAATTAGCATTGTTTTTCCTCTATTATTTCAATTGATCTTATGTTTATATGTGCCATCATCTCTCTTTTTCTGCATAACTAAATGAATCAAGTGTAAAAGGTGGAATCCATTGGTGTTTCAGTGCTCTGCCTTGGGGTTTATTTAGTTTTGAATGTTTTCTACTGTCTGAAGAGGACTCATGACACTTGCATGCCCTCTCTAGCTCCTCACTATTATTTAGACTCACCATTACACTCATTTCAAAGAGATAAAACACTTTCCTACCTCGCCCCACAGAAACCTCTACAAATCTATGTTGATTTCCCGAACCCAAAGCTGCCTTCCCCATCTGATCAAGCAACCAACCATTAAAATCAATCAAATTCCTTTGAGAAATCATACCTAGCCTAAAATTATTATTCATATCAGTCATCTCAAGCCTTCCTTGATATATTTTCATTAATATTGGCAAGGAGAGAGCCCTCTCCTGACCTAGTAGGGCTAGCTACCAGGTTAAGTGTGGTTTGATGTTACCCTAGACCTGCCCTTCTCAGCCTAAGGTAGATTTAGGCCCTAACAACATCATTGCAAAGGAAAGGTAAGAAATTTCAATGGACATAGGAGTGTGAGGCTAGCTTTGAGCAGCTTAAGCAGTTGTTCACACATGCACCAGTGCTACAGATTGCAAATCCACACAAATAGTTTGTAGTATGCATAGGTGCTTGTAAGAGAGGACTTGGTGGAGTCCTTATGCAAGATGGACAGGTGTTATGCTATGAGTCCCAGAAACTAAACGAGCATGAGGAGAACTACCCGACACACGATTTGGAGTTAGGAGCGATCATACATGCATTGAAGATGTGGAGGCATTATCTTCTAGGTAGGAGGTTTGTACTTATGAGTGATCCCATTGGGTTGAGGCATTTTTTTGACAACTAGATGGTTGAATATGAACTCCAGGGAAGCTAGATGGTTGGCCATGATCATTGAGTTTTATTTCGAGATCAGGTACATCAAAGGTAAAGAGAACATGATGGGAGATGCTCTCAACAGGCAGGTACAAGTAAATCACTTAGCAATTATGAGCTCCTATGGCATAGATCTATAGGATAGGATCTTGTAGGCAGGTCAGCAGGATGTCAGGTATATGGAGATTATGTGGAGGTTGCAGTAGGATAATGGTACAAGTACAGGTGATAGTACAGGTACATGTGGTACAAGTACAGTTGGTATAGGTACATGTGGTAGTACAAGTATAGGTGCAGGTGCATAGGGTATGGATTATTGTCTTACAGCGGATGGATTGGTCAGATTAAGAGACAAGATATATGTGTCAAATAGCAACAAGCTCAAGAAGGTTATCTTGAGAGAGTTTCATATGAAACCTTATTCAAGTCACCCACGTTATCAGAAGACACTTACAATAGTGAAGATATTTTACTATTGGCTAAATTTGAAGAGGGATGTAGCAGAGTTTTTGGTGATGTGTTTTGATTGTCAGCGAGTGAAAGCAGAGTGTAAACATCCAAGTGAGCTGTTATAGCCAATCGTGATTACAGAATGGAAATGGAAGGTTATTTCCATGGATTTCATCATAGGTTTGTCGAAGACAGTGAGATAGCATGATTCCATCATGGTTATTGTGGACAGGTTGACAAATTTTGCAAATTTCATTCCATGAAGTCTAAATTCTTAGCGAGTCATGTGGCACATGTATTCAGTAGAGATGTGGTTAGATTGCATGGTGTCCCAAATAATATTGTGTCAGACAGGCATGCAAAATTTCACTTAAAAGTTTTGGAAGGAGTTATTTGTAGATTTAGGCATAGAGTTGGCCTTCAGCACAACTTATCATCTACAGAAAAATGGAAAGACAGAGAGGGTCAACAGGATATTGGAGGATATGTTGAGGATATATGGGATGCATCAAAAGTGGAAGTGGGAAGAGTATCTCCCTTTGGTAGAGATCGCATACAACAACGGTTATCATGAGTCATTGAGGATGAGTCCTTTTGAGGCATTGTATGGGCTGAGTTGTAACACTCCTATCAATTGGAGTGATCCGGTTAACAGGGTGTTGATTGGACCAGAGATGTTGGCGGACATGGAACGGGAAATGGATGTTATAAAGTAGAATCTAAATCTAGCACGAGATAGGTAGAAAATCCATATAAATCGAAACAGGTTGTTCAAGGAGTTCTGGGTTGAGGAACAGGTGTACTTGTGCATCAAACCAAAGAAGAACTCCTTGCGGATTGGATCTTATGCTAAGTTGGCACCACAGTTTTTTGGACCCTTCAGTATCATTGAGAGGATTGGGCCAGTAGCCTATTGACTTGCACTACCTCTGACAGTCAAATTCTATGATGTTTTCCATGTGTCATTACTTAAGAAGTATATTAAAGATGTTGATCATGTGATTGACTAGTCTATATTGGAGGTGGAACCAGATGGAGAACTCCAGTCAAAGCCTTAGTGTATATTGTAGAAAAAGGTTCTCATGCTCTGGAACCAAGCAATTGAGCAAGTTAAAGTGTAGTTGAAATACTTTGGGCCTGAAGAACCTACATGGGAGCTGGCAAATAAGATGCAAGCTATGTACCCTTCCTTGTTTATTGGTTGAGGAAAAGCAGTTTCGGTATGGTGTTTTGGGTATAGGCCTTGATATATGTTTTGGTATATGTTTTGGTGATGTTGATATATGTACATATGTATATGGATGTAAATACCGCCATGAGCTAAGTTATAAAGATCCAATAAGTGGTATGGGTGGCATGTCATTCTAATGTCATGTTATTATGTTGTTATCATGTTGGTTTGGTTTCAGTAGGGTGATCATTGTAAATAATGCATCGAGCTATGTCATAAAGCTCCATGGGAAGTATGTTTGCTTTTTAGTTGTTTTGGTTGAGGTCTTGGTGTGGACTAAAACTAAGGGTAGTGTTCCCCAAGGGGGAGGATTTTGTAATAGCCCTGGTGAAAATTCCATGTAATAGAATTTAATAAAGGAAAAACTAATAACCACTGTTGATGGGACACTTATTCCAAGCTAAATTTTGGGCAAGACATCCTAGGGGGTGTTCATTTGGTTTTTTATGGCTACATAAATTGGCAAAGGCAATGGCTAAGGATTTGGAAAAGAAAAATGGCATTTTTGGCACATTTATTTATGAAAATAATGGAAATTAGGAGAAAATGGAGGTGAAAGGTTACAACTTGCATGTGAGGAGGAAATTGAAGGAAAATAATGGAAAATGAAGAAAATAGAGGCCTCATTCATAAAAATTCTTCTGAGAATCAGTTGGTAACCTTTTTTCAATTGAGTTTTGGAGCTCTCTCATTATTTTCTCTCTCTCTCTCTCACTCTTGGACACTTAGATATTTCTTGGAGAAATTTTGGCATTGGATCAAGAAAGGAAAATAAGGCAAGAGGAAGAAAATATCCAGTCGGGAAAGGCAGGATCAAGGAGCTATAGCAAGATTCTTTGCAGGTATCGATTTGCATGTGTATTTTCTTTGTTAGATTTGGCATGCATGGTATTGCATGTGGTTATTTCTATCATGGCATGGGTTTTTCCATTTGTAAAAGTGTTTTCAACCTAGCCTTTCCATTTTTGAATAGCCATGGTGTGATGGGGTTATCCTGTTTTAGTTGAGTTGGATTGTCGAATGGATTTGAAGCTAAGTGGGGTGGATATTTGAATAATAGAGCACATGGCTAGTGGTGCTTGAACTAAACTGTGGATCACGGTAAAGCCACTGGCCTAGTGACCCCTAAACCAGACTATGGGTTGTGGTAAAGCCAGGATTGTGTTACATCCGTGGGCCTAGGAATCCTTGTCTGTGAATGGCAGGATATAAGGTAAAGCCAAGAGGTGGTTTTCTCTCTATTGGTCCTAGTAATCCTGGGTTTGGGATATGTGGTAAATCCTGGAGAGTGTGTCTCAGTTTAGGGCCTAGTGATCTGGGTTTGGATTGTGGTAAATCTTGAGAGACTAGGAGACAAGAAACTTCCTCACACTATAGGTGGAGAAATCCAGTGGCACCCATGCTGATTTGGCCTGGTGATCGGGTGGAGATCATGGTAAAGCCTATTATGATGTGTTCATTGTGTTGGCCTAGTGACCTGGGATGGATTACGGTAAAGCCTAATTTCTATTGATGAGGGTGAGGTGGTTTAGCCTCTGTATGCCCTGGTTGGTTCTTTTGGTTTGAGTCCCACAGTCTTGCTTGGAATATGGAAATGGGGTGAATGGCTGAAGAGAGATTTGGATTAGACATTCTATGGTCGGATGGAACATGGTAGTCCCATATTCGGTCAATTTATTGCATTCATTAATGAAAAATTCATTCCCTTGATTTTCATGTGTAAATGTACTGATCTATATGTGGATTTCATGGTTGATATGCTTATGATATTTCTATCCCTATTATGTTGGTTATATGAATGTTTTATGATAGTGAATATGTATGGCTCTCAGCATGTTTTTACTTGTAAATGAATGGATAATGTATCTATGTCCTAATAGATGATAATGCAGCAAATGACATGAGGGAACAATGGTTCATAGCGATTCTCAAATAAATGAGATCCCTACATTTAATTTTGTTGTTTTCACCTATAAGTTACATGTTGATGATATGTTTGACAAAATGCCTAGCATGGCTAGTAGGGATTTGATTAAGGTCGTGTTCAACTTATTGCTTTTGCATCATTATTTCCCTATTCTTTTACTATTCTTGAGTTATCATTCCATTTTGGGCAATGACCTGGGATTTGGGCCTGAAAAATTGGCTCAAATCCCGGAGTCGCTAGCATAGCACTAACAAATTTAGTCTCTAATTGTTGGCAGGCAAGCCTGTGAGAGCAACTTTGGGTTTCTGGACTCTCTCTTGCCTATAGCATGGGAGTGACTGAGACCTAAGATGTCCAGAACATCAGTGGGACCTAGGGATAGGATGTCTGAGTGTCTGAAATGTCTCCTAAGGGTTTTGTTGCTGATGTGGATAGGATGGTTGATGAGTTCCATTTATTCCACTTCCTTAAAATAACGTTGGAGGTTGAATCCAATCATAGTAGCATATCATCACATGTTTACCCAGTTGGCATGGTTACTTGGGTAAATGTGGAAGGAGGGTGTTATAGTTTGGTGACATCACTCTATTTGCATCTTTACATACACGGAGAGTCCATAAAATATGTTTGTTAAACCATTTTTTAAGTTTTATTGATTGTTTACAAATTAAGTTAAGTTTTTTTTAATTTTGTTGTTTTTTATGTTTAATTATTATTTTTTATTTTATTGTTATTTATGATTATAATATTTTAATACTTTTTAATTACATTTCATTTTTAATTAGAATTTTTTTAATAATTAGTATTTTAAAATTTTAACTAAAATGCTTTACTTGAAATTTCAAAATTAAAATCATTTTATTATTTTTTAATATAATTATTATTTTTTAATTAATAATAATAACATGATATTGGTAATTTTATTTATTTTGGGTAGTTAATATGAATGATTGTTATCCTCTCCACCGAGGTTCAATTCTCATAAGTGACATGATGACTTTGTTGTAAGCCTTGTTGTTGATTCTAAGGAGTTCCTAGAAGACCAAAACATGTATATTCTTCATATGGAATCTAACCAACATAGATTCATCTAACTTTAGATCTACAAAGCGTTGAGATGAATCAAATTTCTTGAAGTGCAAGCTTTTTCTCAAATTGTTCATTTAAAAGGAGGTTTTGAGAAAAGGTTTGTACCTCAAGAAATTTAATTTTGTAATGTTAACCTTCTCCCCCACAACCCCCAACCCAAAAAAACAAAACAAACAAAAACAAAAAGTGCTACTTCTAGGGCCACTTTTCATTTTGGGGGTTGATTTAAATATATTTTTATAAAAATAAATATTTCTAAGGCAATAGTTGCAAAAAATTGTAATTTAAACTTGAAATTTTTTTAAATTACGAATAGCACCATTTTTCAATTTGGAGTTTTTTTTTTTTGTTTTTTATGCAAAAATATTGGTATTTTAAGCTAGATTTGTCAATTTAAGGTCACAATTATCATCAAATTAATAGCTATGTTGTAGCACAAGAGCATCGAAGGGGAATTAGGAAGCTAGATCAACATTTGATAGTAATTTGGTAGGGTCCCTACAAAAATGTTTCCAAAATAAAAGAGAAATCTAATAGGCTTTACAAAGAGGAAGAGAGCAATATTAATAGGAAAATAAATAACCTCAAGATCTTAGTGAACATTTTACTAGTCACTGGACAAATTGCTTGGTAAAAAAGGTCATTTAATGGGTTTGACCACTTCCCACTAGTTTTTAGTGTACACCATAGACATTTTTCTTAAATACAACAATTGGTTCTACAAGCCATAACTTACCATTGTGGTAAAATCCCAAAAACCCATGGTTCACTTGGAACCAAGAAAACATGAAGAGTTAAGGAATTTTTTTAAAGTGGGTATCCACAATTAAACAACCCAATAAAAGCTTGCATCACTAAGAATTCAAAAAGAGGCATCTTAACCAACTAATGGTGAAAGAAAAGGTTCATAACCTTAAAAACCAAACATTGGTTGAGTGACCCCAAATGAGTGTTAAAAAGACTAACAAAGACAAATTGGTGACCAAAGGTTAAATTCAGTTGGGTAGTGAAAGAGGGACCTTGCCTAAATGCTAGATATCCTAAGAAGGTGTACACTTGGACTAAGGCAAGGCAACTTGAGGAAGAGTATTCCATCACAAAAGAGACTTTGTAATGAAGGATAAGAAGTAATCAAATCATCATAAGGTGGGTCATGCATGAACATTGCAGAAAAGTAAGTCGCAACATGACACCTTTAGTGAGTGAATATGTGTCAGGACTAAAGTACAAAATCAATAGCTACATTGTGAAAATATTGAAAAGAAAAAATTTAGAATTCTATAAAGGAAGTTAAATCATTAGGAGAACAAATTTTATATACATTCAAAGTATGTTATCTCTATTTTCTATTCCTACTTTCACTTAGGAGAACAAATTTTATATACATTCAAATTATGTTCTCTCTATTTTCTATTCCTACTTTCACTTTCTAAATTTTTTATTTTGTTGAATTAAAATGTTGGAAAAAACATTGAGAGAATTGAAGAAGACAAAAAATTGTAAAGAAAAAAAAAGGAATTCACACATAAAAAAATTACATGTTATTGATTCGATTTCGCTTTGGTATATACTTCAAAAAACCATTCTCTCTCGGGTTTCTTTTATAGCAAAATTTAAATTTATCTACGTAGATATTTTATATTATTATAAATAACATTTCTAAATTAAATTGATTTTATAATGCATTAGCACATTAAAACTAGCATGCCAATCTAGATAAGGTTGATCATATTTCCTATTTGTAAAAAGAAATATTCATTTTTTATAAATTGGTAGATTGTTTTTAAGTTATATTTATATTATCTTTAGAGATTGATGAGCCCCAAAAATGTACAATTATTTGGGCTCATTCAACTTCCTAATTTGGCTTAGTCCACCATTCTCATTTGTTTATTGCATGTTTTTGATTATTTTTATGTTAATAGAGTGAATTTGGTTAGTCATTATGCCAACAAGTCTAATGGGTGCTTTGTGTAGCCTTGTTGGTCAACTTGGAGACAAAATTGAAGGTCTTAATGAGCACTTGGCAGCCAAATTCGTGGGAGAACAAGCTAGAGGATTTGTAGGAAGGTGTCCCCCTCATTTATGGGTCCTTACCTCGAATTCTCCACCATCAGCTCGGAGTTCAAAGGCCACCAAATCAATGAGCACAAGGGCAGCCAAGCAAGTCAAGTTGGACTGTTGTTAACTACAAGTCTTGGGCAGCCAAGTCCCTAACTTTTAGGAGGACTGTTGGATCCTCAAATTGTATAAATAAGAAGGCTTGGGGCCTCATTTTGGTTAGCTGGTAGTTAGTAATTTTTGGTTAGCTAGTGGTTAGTCATTTTTGTAGGTAGTTAGTCATTTTGTTTTAGTCATTAGTTAGCTAGTTTGTAATTTGATTTGTAGGCCATGGATTAGTTTTGCTTTCAGCTCTTTCTCAAGCTCTTCTTGTGGACAGTTTTGATGTAACTTTTCATTCTTGGTTAATAAAGATGGATCCAGCTTTGCACCAACTCTAAATCTCTCTTGGGAGGCTGTAGTTCTTGGGGTTGGGCCCATCTCAAGCGCCCAGTACCTCCCTTGTTTATATTTATGTGTCTTTGCTACATTCT
>APFE030928236.1:0-11617 GCA_000404065.3 Pinus taeda | reverse complement strand
TTTTATATTTGTTTTTTTAAGTAATCAACATTAAAAAAATGAAATAAGATAATTAGAAAATTGTTTTAGTAATTAACATTTAAAAAACAATTGGACATAAAAAAAATTTAAAGTGTAAAAAAATGTAACATTTAAAAAAAATTATCCACAATTAATACATTAGAAAATATGAAGTGTCAAAAACAAGCCCTGAAGTGTCAAAAACAGGCCCTAGAAAAAAAGGGGTTGATGCTGCATACATTTAAAAACAAATATTTATATTTGATAAATAAGAAAATTTAAAGTGTAAAAAATATACTCCGAAAAAAAAATATATGTATTCTGCATCACCACTTTTCAAAATCAGTTGACTCTTTTGCTACCTCAACGAAACGGGTAATTGTATCAGTTCTCATTTCAAAGTTTACATTGTTCTTCACATAAGACGACCGATAGATGGATTTTTTGTACTCGGACCACATAACCCCTTCTCAATTGACCATCGATCAAAGTGATGTGTTTGGAACCCAATTGAAGACCTTCATTTGACTATCGATCAAAGTGACGTGATTGGAACCATGTGCGTGTTGTGGTCGATATTTTATTCATATAAAATATTGGGATATAGTGTCATCATCAGATCCGAACTCACAACCTTTTGTATGTTTATTTAAGGTTTATTATTTTATCATAAGTTTGTCTCCAACCAAGGTATTTTTCCTTAATTTTCATCAGTATCTCAATGTTGGTGACGCATTCTACTTATCTAAATTCCCTATTTAAAGCTTCCAACTTTAGCTTTTGCAATAGAGTAATATTTTCTCAAAGAAACACTAAGATTGAATAGAGAAGTCACGCTTGAATATGGGCATTGAATAAGTATATACCAGTGACTTTGTTGATCGAATAAGTATACACCTCTGACTTTGCTCATTGAATATGTTACACACCCGTGAATTTGTTGATCAATTAAGTATACGCCTCTAACTTGGTCATGAATAAGTTATACACTAGTTACACACTAGTGGTCATGAATAACTTTTCCTTATATAGTTATTTGGTGAATATATCGACAACATGTTCATCTGTTCTATAGTACTCAATCTCGTTCTCTCCATGTTGAACTAAATCCCAAACAAAATGATATTGAATATCTACATGCTTGGTATTCTTATGAAAAACTAGATTCTTAGTGATTTGAATAGCACTTTGATTATTACATATCAACTTAATGGATTACTCTTGTTTCTCATGTAGATCCTCTAAAATTATTCTCAACTAAATTGCTTCACATGTTGTTGTTGTTTCTGCTTTATACTCTGCTTTTGTTGTGGAGAGAAAAAATGTGGGTTGCTTGTTAGTACTCCAAGCAATTGTTGTTGAACCCATACTAAAAGAATACCCTGAAGTTGATTTCATGTCATCCATGCATCCAGTCCTATCTGAATCAGTATAACCAATCAACTTGAAATCTTCTATAGATCTATATACCAAACCATATCCAATTGTTCCATGCAAATATCTTGAAATCTTCTTTGCTACTTTCAAATGCAATTCATTGGGTTCTGTCATAAATATTAATACCATACTAACTGTAAAATAGATATTTGGTTGAGTTGTAGTTAAGTAGATCAAACTTCCAACCAATTGATGATACAAAGTAACATCAATTGAACTAGATTCATCATGTCCATATAACTTCAACCCAACTTCCAAAGGAGTTACTGCTAGCTTGCACCACAACATTCTAAACCTCTTTGAAATGTCCAAAATATACTTAGCTTGTGAAAATACCATCCTCCTTCTACCAAAATTCAATACGCATGAAATAATGCAACTCACCAAGATCTTCATCTCAAACCCATCAATCATATGTGACTTAAAATTTTGAAATAATTCATCATTGTTCTCTATGTAGATCAAATTATGAACATATAATATAACTATCAAAATATCTAGTCCTAAGTGAAATATATAGAGATTGGGATCAGATAAACTTTTAACTAAGCCATGATCCTAAAATACTTATCAACTCTAGAATACCATGCCCTTGGTATAAGTCCTCCTTTGACTTATAAACATGATCTTCTTTCCCTGGCACTTCAAGGCCCTTGGGCTACTCCACATAAATTTATTCATCCACATAACCATTTAGAAAATTTTATTTAACATCCATCTGAAAGATTGGCCATTTATGCTATGAAACTAATGTAAGGACCATCCTAATTGTATCCAATTTTTCCACAGGAGAGTCTCAATGTAATCAATGTCTTCTTTATGTGCATATCACTTTGCAACTAAATGACTCTTATACTTATCAATTGTGCCATCATATTTATACTTGGTTTTATAAACCCACATAGTGCCAATTAAATATTTTAACTTTAGTAAATTTACTAAGTCCCATGCATCATTTGTTACTAAGGCATTCAATTTTTCTTTCATAGCTTCATTCCATTCCTTATTTCTTGATTCTTCTGCATAATTATGTGGTTCATCCATGTTCATTACCTATGCCATAAGTGCATAATTTATTAGAGAACTTTGGGATCTAGTAATCCTTCTTTCAAAATTTTTATCCAACATACTGCTTTCTAAATGTATAATTTCAAGCCACTTAGGCTTCTTCTGAACTTCATCCATCTTCAATGACTTAAAATTTTATTCATCAATAGTATTCACTGTATCTTTCTTCTATTCAAATTGTACATGTTTTGGCTAGTAGATTCCCTGCTCATCAAACACAACCTTTCTACTTATTACCACCCTCCTTTCTTTGTGGTCAAATAGCCTATAACTTCTTGTTTCAATATTGTAGCCAATAAATGTACACTTCAAACTATTATCATTCAACTTCTTCCTCTTTTCCTTATAAACATGTGCATATGTAGTACAACCAAAATATTTCATATATGCAACACTTGGTTTATATCTTGACCATGCTTCTTCTAGAGTCAAATTCAACACTCCCTTTGTAGGACGTTTGCTAAGAGTGTATATTGTTGTGTGTATTTCTTCAACCCAAAACTCATTTCCAAGAGACTTAGTTTCTAACATGATCTTAGTCATTTCAACTCTGGTCCTATTTTTTCTTTCTGCAACACCATTCTATTGAGAGTATGAATTGGTAAAATCTCGTTGTATTCCATTCTTCATGTAATAACTAAAAAAATCATTTGACTTGTATTCTCCTCCATTATTTGTTCTTAGGGTGAGAATTTTCAAATCACTTTGATTTCCAACTAATATAGAAATTATGGCGTAGAATTGTAACTGCCCATGAAATTTTAATCTAAATCACAAGACATAATCCTACTTCACTTCTTTACAGAATTAAATTCACTAATTAGAACATTGATCACAAACATGCAAAGAGAAATAACGCACATGCACACAATATTTTCGCATGGGAAAGAAATCTGCTAAAAACCCCTTTTCTTACTTGCATTAATCTAATGAATAGAGATGTATTACAATTTCTTGCTCAGATTGAGGAGAACTTGCATGTAAATAACCTATCTCTTTACTCACTAAGAAGTTGTGACCCAGACTTAGTTAATTTCTACCTCTGCTTGAGCCCCTATTTCCTTGTGTAATTCCTAAGGACATTAGGCCTCTATTATTTAGGAATTTCCTCCAAAATGATTTCAGAATTCCCAAGGTTGATCATTTGACTGCATGCAACACCTGCACACTTAAGACTATTCTACAACTGATGTTACACTGCCTTTGAATCTTCGAAAGTTGGGGAACTCAAATTCTCTACATGCACTATTTATTTTGCATTGATTGATCAGTTAACTGGATGATCACTGAGTTAGAATGAAGTCTCACTGCACAACTGACCTTTAACTAGTTCCTTTAATAGTTAGAACTAGTTTAACTGAAAAAAATTGAAATATCTGACCTTGATTGCTACAAATTAACAATCACACATGTTTAACTGAACTCCAACTCCTGTAACTCAAATTTACTGAGATAACTGAGTGACAAGAGCCATGTCATATCATTTAACTGCATCCAAGTTGTCTACTAAAGTGGAATTTCGAATTTTCTCAATTTGATCAAGGAAAAATCAAATTGAGACTTTCTTGCTGCATTTTTCAATATTCCCTCTCAGCAAGAAAGGGATTATCAACTACCCCTATCCTGCACTTATGGAACTCGAGCTTCCCTCTTGACAAGGCCTTTGTCGAAATGTTAGCATCTTTTTCCTCTGTTGGAATGTATTGTAGCAACATTATCTTCCTTTGCACACAATCCCGTATATGGTGATATTGGATATCTATATGCTTGGAATGACCATAAAATATTGGATTCTCAGAGAGCTTGATGTAACTCTGATTATCATAATATATCATAGTTGGATCCATCATCTAACCAAACAGTCCCACAAGTATCTTTCTCATCCAAATCACTTAACATGTTGCTTGAGCTACAACCATGTATTCTAATTCTGTTGAGCTGAGTGCCACAAATATTTTCTTTTTGTTGTACTAGGAGACTGTTGTAGACCCAACACTGAAAATTCCACCTAATGTACTCTTTTGGTGAGATGGAATCCCTATCCAATCTACATCTGTGAAGCCACAAAGTTTCACTCCCTCTGTCCGTTTATACTATAATCCATACTGAGTAGTGCCTCTGAGGTACTGTAAAACATGCTTAGTTGCCTTCCAATATAATTTGGTTGGCCTAACCATAGCCTGGCTTAGCTGATTGACTACATAGCACATATCTGGTCGTGTGTTCACAAGATACATCAGTGAACCCACTAGCTTCTGATAAATGGTAGCATCCACCTCTTCAATTGAACTGGCATCCTCCTTCCTCGAGTGGGTCGCTAGAGGTGTCTCCATGGATTTGCAACTCTACATGTGGAATATTTGTAGTATCTCATTTTCATACTTTCCTTGAGACACAAACAGTTCCCCATCGCCCTGCCATACTTACAACCCGAAGAAGTAGCGCATGAGACCCATGTCCTTTATTTCAAATTCCCTTGCAAGGTCTTCCTTGCAAGATCTAATCAATTTTTCATCACCAGTTAAAATCAAATCATCAACATATAAGACAATAATAAGCAATTTACCTTCTACCAAGGTATGATATAGGTTCACATTTGCTTCACTTTTGGTGAAGTCCAAACCGGTGAGATAACTGTCGATATTGGTGTACCAAACACGAGGTTTTTGTTTGAGATCGTAGAATGCTCGCTTGAGTCTGTACACATGAGACTCTCAATCAAATGTCTCAAAACCTTCTGGTTTCTTAATGTACACCTCCTCCTCAATAACCCCATTGAGGAATTCTTTTTTTACATCCATCTAGTGGATCTTCCACCCCATCTATGTAGCCAGTACAATAATTGATCTAATGGATGAATACCTTGCTCCAGGAGAAAAGGTTTCCTAATTGTTTATTCCCTCAACTTGAGAGAATCCTTTGGCCAAAAATTTTGCCTTATACTTCTATATTCTTCCATCTATAACATGATTTACTTTGAAGACCCATCTCAAACCCACAATTGATTTATCTTCCATTCTTGGGACCACTTCCCAAACACTGTTCTTTATAATGCATTCATATTCCTCGACCATTACATTAACCCATACAGGTTGTTTTATTGCTTCCTTGAAAGAGGATGGCTCAATTTCTACAACCTCGATCATTAGAGCCATGTAGCCAGTGTACATCTCAAGTGATCTCCTTTGCATCAGCAAATTTGAAGGAACTCTCATATTCTCCCTTGCATCCTGCACAAGTCTATCAACTTCCTTGGTTATTTTTCTACCTTCTATGGATGGTTTTGCTTGAGTGGGTGTCTCCACTTTGCTCCTCACTTTGTGGCTACTCCACAACTTCCTAAGGCTCCTCCTTTGGAGCTAAAAGCTCCTCTTCTGGTGGGATCTGAAGCTCCCTTCAAGAAAGCACCACATTTCTTTCTCGTCATCAAACTTTACATCCCTTCACACAACTGTAATTTTAAGGGATGACAAATACACACGGTAGTTGTGAGGATTTTATATGTAACCCAAAAATACTCTGAACTCTGTTGTTGGTTCAAGATTCTTCCTCGAATATTTGGAGACATGGGAGTAAACAACGACTCCAAAAATCTTGAAGTATGACACATCTATCTTTATCCCTGAGAAAGCTTCCTTTGGTGTGATCATACCAAGAATCCAATGAGGAATCTGGTTTTGCAAGTAGATTGTTGTGTTACATGCCTATGGCCACTAATGCAGTTGTAGGCCTTCGTCATGTAGCATAGCTCTCACAGCTCCAACAATGTTGTGGTTTTTCTCTCAACTACCCCATTTTTATGCAGGTTGTGGGGTGTTGTCAAATCTCTTTGAATGCCATCTTTCACACAAACATCCTTGAAGTCATTCGATACATACTCACCTCCATTTTCACTCTTGAGAATCTTCACCTTCTTGTCGGTTTCTTTCTAAACCAATGCCCTGAATTCTATGAACATTGAGAATGTCTCTTCTTTCTTCCGTGTGAAGAAGATCCAACACTTCCTTGAGAAATCATCAACAAATATAACATGGTACTTATGTCTAGCATTGGAGGTGGTTGAGAAAGGTCCACAGACAACAAAGTGGACACTTTCCAAGATTGCATGTGCTTTTCTTTCTCGATCACAGAATGTGGATTTCACATACTTCCCCAAGGTACATCCCTTGCATACATCATGTTGCTCAAGGGCTCCTTTAGGAAGGCCCATGGTTATTTGTTTCATAATCTTCAAGGTGTCATGATGCAAATGTCTAAGTCTTCTATGCCAAAGTTCACTCACATCGCAACTCTGCACTTTCTTTGCCTACTAATTAATGCAACACAATATTCCTCATCCAACTTGTATAGGTTCTTCACATGAACCTTGATTTGGTTCACCTACCTAGTGGCTATGTGTCTCAGGAATGTTTTCCCTTTTCTAAAGGTCACATCATAAACATGGTCTTCCAAAACTTCTACAAATATGAGATTCTTCTTCAGGCCTAGAACAAACATGACATCCTTGAGTTTGAGAGGGGATCCTGACTCCCTCTAAAATGTGATTGTACCAATTTCGGTCACACTGTACCTTTCATCGTTCCCCATCTTAATATGAATATGGAGATATTTCTCCTCTAGGTCACTTAAAAATTCTCTACACCTTGCCATGTGGAACGAGGCACTAGAATCCAAGTACCACACGCTCCCCATCACTATGCTACCCATGCATGTGATAAGGGTGAAGTCAAGCTCGAACTTTGAAGCCAAGGCTTAACCTATTGCTCCTCCTAAGGTTTTTATTGCTTGAATTTTTGTATGGACACTTAGTGGCATAGTGCCCAAATTCATGACAATTGAAGAATTTTATTTTGGACAAGTCTTTCTTCTTGCCCCCATGGCTGGATTCTGGTTTGGTTTCAGATTTATTCCCTTTTCCCTTCTTTCCATTTCCATCCAATGAAAATTTTTCTTCATCCTCACTCTTGGATGAGGTTCCATCTCTTGTATTCCACCTTATCTCCTCTTGTACCAAATAATACCATAAGTGTTCCCAATTCTATAATTTCTCCTTCCCATTCACCAAGCCCTCATAGCTATGGCAGCTTTTGGGAAGGCCTAGAAGAGCTAGGCTTACCAAGTCATCCTTTGCATCATTAAGACCAACCCCACCAAGTTCATCACAAACTTGTGTAAATATGGTAAGATACTACGGGATAGTGTTATTCTTCTGCATCTTGATATTTCAAAGTTTATCCTTGAATGTCGACCTCCTATGGTCACTAATATTCTCGATCAATTATGTCACTGATTTCCACATTGTGAATAGAGTTTATTTACCATGGATATTTGAGAAAATGTGGTCTCATTCTCCCTCCAAGATCATTTTTCTCATCTTGGCTACATCTTTCTTCCATTGGGCTAGGTTATGTGCATTAGATTCTGCTAGTTTTGGAACATCTTTCTTGATGTATTCTAGAAAGCTATTGTCATCAAGAATTGCCTCCATGCAATGAAATTAGAGTTGCCTTCCAAGGCATGCTCTAGTCTCATCCCACTGAAGGTCATCATCCCAACTCTGGAGAGATCCTGCTACACTGAACTACAAATTCGAACCTCCTGATAAACAACTTCAAAATTTCTATTTTAATGTGAATCCTGCTCTAATACCATGTAGAAATTATGGTGTATAATTGTAACTACTCATGAAATTTTAATCTAAATCACAAGAAACAATCCTACTCTCTTGCTCTGCAGAACACAATTTAGAACATCAATCATAAACATGCAAAGATAAATACCACACACACACACAATATTTTCCCAGGGGAAGGAAATTTGCTAAAAACCCATTTTTCTCGCTTGCAGTAATAGGATGAATAGATATGTATTACAATTTCTTGCTCAGACTAAGCACAACTTGTAAGTGAATAACCTATCTCTCTGCTCATTGAGAATATTTAACCCAGACTTAGTCAATTTATGCCTCTACTTTCACCCCTATTTCCTTGCGCAATTCCTCAGGAAATTAGGCCCCGATTATTTACGAATTTCCCACAAAATGATTACGCAATTCCCAAGTTTGATCATCAGATGATTACATGCAATGCTTGTGTTATCACCTGGATTGAACCTCAGGCTGAAGGAAGGCAATTCTAGGGTAACCACAAACCACGCTTAGCCAAGTAGCTAGCCCTACTAGGCCAGGAGAGGGCTCTCTCCATAAGGATCTCAGCCAAAATGACTGGATCAAGAAACTAATATTAGGCTATGTATAGTAGCACAGGGTTTTGATTTATTTTGGTGGGTTTTGCTGGATCAGGAGGAGCCAAACAGTTAGGGCAAGGAAATTAGGTCAAAATTGCAGGGTGTTGGATGGGGCAAGGTAGGCACAAGGCTCAACACTCTAGGGTTTGATGGGTGAGGTGATTCAATACAGGTGAGGAGCTAGAAAGAGCATGTAAGCAACATGGATTCTTTCTAAACTGAAGAAAACATAGACTGTGAAATGTCTACCAAAAATAGAGCATAAAAGTTATGGATTCTGCCTCTCAGACTTGTATACATTCACATAAGAGTATGAAATGATGAAGTGGAGTTAACAATACATTCTAACACATGAATACAAAATAAAAACTGAACTAAGCATCATACAACATGGATCCCAAAGAAATAGCTGCAACTTTTCATTAATCTCCTGTTGTAACTGATACAAAATGATATTTTATCAAAGCATAAGCATCCCACTGAGTCCAACCTATACAATGACTAAGGAAAAGCATCATATATACCCCAAAAAAATCATCCTAAGCTCAAGTGGTCGAATCCATGAGAAGAGGATTTGTTTCTAACAAGATATGAATTGCAAACAAGAAAATAGGGTGGTCAAAGTGACTCATCCCTAACCCAAACAAACTGATTACACCACATGAACTTGTTTTACCTGATGAATCTACCCTACTAAGCTCTAGAAGCATCATAATTACATTCAACTGATCAATTACAAGGATAAAATCATGATTTGCCAAGGTGAAAGTGAAAACTGGGACAAAACAGTGAAAAACTGGACGATTGGTCAGACGAGCAGCAGGAGTGCTAGGCGCGCAACGCCAATGTCAGGCGCCCCCTTCAACTTCAACTACACTTTTGGAGGACTTCCCAATGTCCAGATTGGGTCGACAATAGCTTGTTGGAAATCTATGTCTGTCTACTTTCCAGAACAACTTGAATTTCTGAATTTGGATGTCATTTGCCTAGTCAAAAATCAATTCTCCCAACATTTCTCATACTCAATACTCTGTATGATCATGGTAATGAACAAAGCACACAAACATGGTGATGAGCAGAACAATAGATTTATGATCCATTTCTCTCTCTCCAACTTCTTTTAAAGCGAAAGGTTGTGAGTGTTGTTGTTATTCACCATGTATTTATAATCACAACAGCAGTTGTCATTTAAAGGCCTGTATGTGAAAACTATAAGGAAATGAGAAAATTTAGAGAAAAGAGAAAATGGTGATGTATTGACAAATCAGAGAAAAATGGGCCTATTGATCTTGACTCATAAAAAGGAGAATGGAGACCAAAAAATCTTCCAGATATTGATAGAAATTCAACCATGTAGACACGCAAAGGATCTTAACTCGGAAAAAGGAGAATGGAGACCTAAAAATCTTCCAGATATTGATAGAAATTTAACCGTGTAGACATGCAAAGGAAATGGATGTATTGTTTGATTTGATTTTGGTAAAAAATAAAGTGGGAAACTGGAAAATAAGCCATTCGACTTTGACACGGGAAATATTCCAGATATCAATGGAAATTTAATAGAAATTTCCATTAAAGAATAGACGTGGAACAAAGAATAGAAGAGGGTAAGAAATTTAATGGTGTAGATGTGGAACAAAGAATAGAAGAGGGTAAGAAAAATAAACTTATTGACATGAATTGAGGGTAAACAGAGTATGGAACCGTAAATTAAGGGAAAAGACAAAACGCAAAAAGATAAATTGACCGATGGGAAAGGCAACAAAATTCAAATGATTTGAGTTGGAAAATTGTAAAGAAAAGTGAAAATTCAGGGAAAGGGAAAATGACGGTGTATTGACTTGACTCAGTGGGGGTAGCGGAGTGAAAAAAGTGGCCGAAGTAATTCATATAAAATTCCAATTTTATCAATCGTCTGAGTTTTTTTCAGTTGATATAAATTCATTCGGACATTAAAACTAGTGAAAATGTCACGTGCAAGAGAAAAAGTGGGGAAATTCTATTTTGATTTTGCATATTTTATTTTATATAAATTATTTAAATTGCGTGGTTTTAATATTAATTTAAATTTATTTTAATTGTGGATTTATCAAGAGTTAAGAGAGATTAAATTTCTTTTCATTTTAAAAAAAATTGGACATAGAATTTTTGATATTTCTCGATGTTTGGTAGATTTAGAATTAAGATGGATTTAAATTGGTTATTTTATAAATATTTACACCACTACAATATCTCTCCATACTTTTTTGTTTAAGAGTTAGTTTAAAAAAAAATTATAAAATAAAATTAAGATAAAATATTTTGATTTTGAAATGAGTTATGGTTTTTGGGAAAGTGATAATTATAAGCCCATGGTATTGTAACAAAGCCTATTAAGTTAAGTTAATAATATCCATGTCAAAATGAGGGTGAATATCTATGGTTAAGAACCTTGTTTATTGTAAGTTTATTGTAACTAGCAATTCCCCTAAAGGCGCAAAGGTACACCGAAGGAATATAAGATTTGGGAAGATCATCTCGTGACTCACTCCAATGCAAGCATCATTAATAGTTTCTAAGTGGAGCAAGATTGCTTCTCGATAAGAATATGTAGTTGACATATATCTAAATCTACTCAGAGATATTAGAAAGGGGCATACAAATATACGAACAAGACTTCACCTGTTAGATTTTAACAACGGATGAGCATAATTACGCTACTATTAGGATTGAAGAAGGCATTTTTGGTAGGGTGCTATTAGGATTGAAGAAGACATTTTTAGTATTCAGAAAGACATCATCATCAATTCCTTTGATATAGTCCAGAGTCAGAGCAAGAGGAATGGGAACAACATCAGAGGTGGAACTCGAGTAGAGTGATCTTCTT
>APFE030928229.1:0-12458 GCA_000404065.3 Pinus taeda | reverse complement strand
ATAGTCAATCGCCCATGATTTGGTTAAGCGGGTGGACCTCCTACACGTGAAGGAGGAGTTCATCTATGCTCTCACTACGGTGGAACAAGACCTTTCCCAGTAAGTGGATGATATTCTAGTATAAATCCACTCTGTGAAGGTACTAATTGTGATGGGCTCTTGGTGTGCCCACATCGAGGACCCAATCCTCCACATCTGCCATAACTTCTGAGTCCAACATTTTAGCTCTCTCGTCGACCAATTCTTTCTCAATGTCTGATAATTGGTGTTGAATGATCAGGGGAGCATTCTCACAAAAATGATTTGTTGAGGTTTAGGCTTGATCCTGAGCTCGTGAGTTGTCTGGAGGACTGCGACCCACGCCTCCTCTTCTCAAATAGACTCTCTCCCTCGGCATTAGAGAGAATGCAGGGAAAGTGCAAACGTATCAATTAGAGTGCGGGATGGAAGTTGCAGTTGAGAGAGGAAAAGGAAACTAAGGGAATACGAGGTGAGAGCGAAAAAGAGAGAATATGCAAAAGGGAGATACAAGAAGCGGGGGAGAGCTCTAAAATAGAGATTCACAAGCCCAAAATTGTCTCCCTACAAGCAATAAAAACTAGATGGGAAATTGGAAATAGAGAAGTAATGATGAGGACAACAATATACTTGGGTTGAGTGAGGACTCTTGCAATTAGGAAAAATGGAATTGTTTCTTCCCCAACCAAGAGAATTAAGATGGATGGAGTGTTTAGGGTAACCCACTGCTTTCAAAGAAAAATGGACCAATTCAGGGGAGCCTATTCCTTCTACTTACAGAGAAAAAATATTTTAACCGTTAAATCATTTTCCCCTTTGCATCCCTTAACTAACCAGGCGAGTGGTATAAATGCAATCAAGAATACGCAACCTTTCCTATCCCATCATATCCATACATCGAGAATAACTTCCCAACATGTCTTCATTTGGGGCAGCTTCAATGCAATCCCCACCTCACGATCTAATGCGCAAGTGCACTCCTTGCACATTCAACCTACAAGATGGTTGGCTCCGAGTTAGAACCTCATTCTATGTGTGGTTCTCAAAAATCTTGAAGGAGCATTAAGAGATAACTCCATGGCTTCATATTGTTAATAAAAGTATACTTTAGTAAATTATTATTAGTAAAATTTTAATTTTATTTCAATTCAAAATATTAATGTTAATACAATATCCTAACTATATTTTAAATAAATAAACAAAATGTTTCTTTTATATTGTATTTTAAATAAATAGATTTTAAGAAAAGAATGAGTTACCATTAGATCATCCAATGAAATTGATGCAATATAATAAAAATCCATGTTTATTAATTAGTTTTTTTTTTATAGATAATAAGGACAATATTTTACCACTCAACAATATTGATTTTTACAAAATTTCACCAGTAACACAATGTAAGAAATGGAATAAAATTTAAAATAATGCAAGCTGTGAGCGGTTAAAGCATCACCTAAATAATTGTATTTTAAATAAAATATTTTTTTTAAAAAGAACGAGTTGCCATTAAATCATCAAATGAAATTGAGGGAATATAATAAAAATCCATGTTTATTAATTAGTTTTTTTTTTTATATATAATAAGGACAATATTTTACCACTCAACGATATTGTTTTTACGAAATTCCACGAGTAAGTGCAACCTGTCAGCGGTGAAAGCATCACCTAAATCATGGTTTGATCATAACAATGTCATGCAACGGTTCAATTTGAATTAAAGACCGACATATCAATGGCTCAACTTGAAAATTTATGAACAGCAATTGCTTGCCGTTGGATCATAAAGCAGCTTTTTGTTGATCCAAGGGCTGCATTTCATCAAAGGAAGACTACTCTTATTATATATACTACTGCAGGATCTCTCCATTTCTTTATCTCCTACCACGAGCCCTCTGTCTCTCTCTGGTGTTAGAGTTGTGGGTTAAAAGGCGCCCTGTATAGTGTGTGTTGTAATTTGTGTGCCCTCAGTGCTCTTTCTGGTGTTAGAGTTGTGTGTTAAAGGCGCATATTATATTGTGCGTTAATTTGTGTGCGCTCTGTATATTATGTGGCTGGCTTATGTGTGTGCTATGTCTTTGCATTTGCATGTATGTTTGTTTGTTTGGTGATGTGTTTCCTGTGTGGCATATGCGTGTTTTATGCCTTTGCATTTCTATGTATGTTTGGTGATGCGTTTTAGGTTGAATCTATGAGAGGAGAGGAGACGAGACGATATCAGGTGCATTATTGTGAAAGTGATGCCACCATGCTTCTCCAAAATTGTTCACCTCACCGATCGTCTGGACTAGGGATCAAACTTACGAGGTACGAGGTAACGGCAGTGGCCAAAATTCCTTTAAATTTCTGTAGGATCAAAGTATAAGTCCATAAAATTTGCATAGATCTTCCTTTAAATTTCTGTAGGATGAAGGTATAAGTCCATAAAATTT
The DNA here is from genome assembly GCA_000404065.3 of Pinus taeda. Lineage (NCBI taxonomy): Eukaryota > Viridiplantae > Streptophyta > Pinopsida > Pinales > Pinaceae > Pinus > Pinus taeda. Next base: position 10,011 of record APFE030928229.1, on the reverse strand, counting down.
GCATAGATCTTTGTTCACGGGATATATTGCAATCTATAATTTAATGTTCAAATTCTTTTCCTGATTTTGAAAGACATTTTTTTTTCTTTGGTTTTACTTCAAACTTCTGCGATTTCTGTGATTTATTCTTGAATTAAATAACTGAAGGCTTAATGATATATTTCCTCTCTTGTTTATGTTCTTAAATTAAGTAATAGACGCTTAAAGAAACCATTCTCTCTGGTTTTGCATGAAACTATTGCCGTGTTCCTTGTTAATTAAATAACCAATGCTTCAAGAAATCGCTCTCTGATTTTATTATAAATTATTCCCACCGTCTGCAATTTACCTGTAAATGAAATGACTAAAGGTTTAATAAATTATGTTTCTCTGGCTTTACTACAAACTATTGGGCCTTGGTGATTTATATGTATTTAATTAATTAATTAAAGCTTCAAAGAAATCTGCAACCTCTTGGAGAGAGTTTTGTGATTTGTCCGTAAATTAAAATTTAACTTGCTCACTGCTTGAATGATCTTAATCATGTAGGTTTGTTGCAAGATTTTGGTTCATTTGCACATTTTCAATGTGATTTATCTGCGCCGCAGGACATAGGGTAATCTTAAAAGGATCTTTATCTTGGAATTTATAGAAAATTTCTTGAATCTTAGCTGCAATTTTCACCCTGATTTGCTCTCACCTTAAGAAAACATCGCTTGCTGCATCGCTTAGGTGTTCTGTTGGAGTTTCGTGTCAAGAGAATGCCGAATTCGGTGGGAAATCATGCTGTCAAAAGCATAGTGCAATGGGAGATATATGTCAGGCTATTTCATTTTATTAAAGGAAATATTGCTTTCATTTTAATGCGAAGATGTGTAAGCCTGTTTCATTGTGTTGAAGAAATATTGCACTCTTAGGATCTCTCCATTTCTATATCTCTTAGGAGTTAATTTGTATATGCCCTGCCCTGTATATTGTGATTTAAGGGGTCTGCGTGTGGAATGTTTTTGCATTTGTGTGTATGTTTGGAGATCTGTTTTCTTTTGTATGTATGATAAGTGAGAAAAGAAACTATATCAGGGTGCGTTACGACGAAGCCGCCTTTCGAAGATTTTTCGCCTCACCTCCAGGTTGCTTTGCGATCAGGGATCAAACTTCCCAAGTAGTCGCAGTGGCAAAGATTCCTTTGAATTTCTCGAAAATGTAGGATCAGGCCATAAGTCCATAAATTTTTCGTAAATGTTTGTTTGGTAGATTTGGGGATTTCTGTGAATTATCAGTAAATTAAATAACTGATAAAATTTTCATAAATCTTTGTTCGGTAGGTTTGGGGATTTCATAAATAACTGAAAGCTTAATGTAATCTTTCCTCTCTTGTTTGTGTTATGGGATTGATACATGTTTTCCATATAATGTATTCTTAAAATTATTTAGATGAAAATTAAAAGAAACCAGTTTACTGTTTAAATTTAGATGAAAATTAAAAGAAACCAGTTTACTGTTTAAGTTGTGATTTAATGGTAAATCCCTGATCTAAGCCTCAATGAAACCTTTGATATCCATAAGCAAATGCTTTCTATGAATTTTCGCCGTGATTGGATCTCACCTTAACCCTTAAGAAAACTTTGCTCGCTGCATTGACGCTAAGAATGATTAATTCCGCGGGAAATTAGTGTCGTTATACACTTACTCTACCTTCAAGGTAAACCTATTTTAATGTGAGATATGTCAAACTATTTCATTCGATCAAAAGAATAATCCTCAGAATCTATAATGTCATAAATTATTGTTTGTGAGTGAAACTATTTATAACTGGTTTCTACGTCAAATTTTTTATAACTTCGTATCTTTCTTAATGAGCATGAAATTTCATTTTAGGGTTCTATATTTTCTGTTCTGTGCGTGAAAGGAGACGCGACCACGGCAAAGGATCACATTTAATGTGGTTTGCAAATCAATCCCTCTCAGGACGCCGCCTGTATATGCATGCTATGTGCCGAATTGGCAAACTATTTTCAAGTTTTCAAATTCCTGCCCTGTTCTCTCCCCGCAAACATAGACGCTTTTTATGATTAACTTAAATAACTTAAGGCTTCAAAACTTTCCTCTTTTGTTTCTAAACGAATCATTCTCTCCGGTTTTGCTGCAAACTATTACCAGGTTCTACGTTTTACATGTAAATTTTCTTAGCCAGAGCCTCTAAAATTGTCTTTACCTTGTTTTAGTGCAAACTATTGCCTCATTGTGTGTGTGAGTTATCTGTGTTTTATTAAATAACTAAAGAATCAAGGAAATCTCATCACTCTTCTTTTGTTTCACTGCAAAGAATCTTGTGATTTACTGGTAAATTAACTCGCTTACCAAGAATCTTGTGAGTTATTGATAAATTAACTTGCTTAAAAAATCTTGTGATTTATTGATAAATTAACTCACTTAGAGGTTTAAAAAAAAATGATTATTAATAAATTTATTGTAAAATATTGGTTGATTTGTTCATTTTTGGGTATGATTTATCCCTAAAAGCACTTTAAAAAGGGACGTTATTCTTGAAATTTTTTTGCAAAATTTTACATATAATTTATAACTAAACTACCTAAATAAAAATCAAGAGAAACTTTTTTTATTTGGAATTTATTTGTAAATAACTTCTCAAAACCTTTCATAAATATTTGTTATCCATATTTACTGCAAATTAAATTAAATTAGTGTTTGGTTGAATTTTCGCTGCGATTTCCTCTCAGCTCGGAGAAAAATTGTGTTGATGGGTGAAGAAATCCACATTTACCGCAAGTTAGTGCTTTGGTTGAATTTTCGCTGCGATGCTCACAGAAATTGTGTTGTTTGGCGGGAAATGAGTTTCTTGCACTCATGATTTCATCATGTAAAATATTCTATTTAAAACTGGCTTGTATATATCGCTTATATATGTAAAACAATAATGCTTCCATTTTAGTTTGAGATTTATAATGAATCCTGGCGTATTGGTCAAATTTCTTTAGGATTCTACAGTTATGACATTAAGTTGTTTTGAAGTTCTAAATTTGTTTTCATAGTAATTTACTTAGATTTTTTTCTATTTAAATCAAAATAGCATTTAAAATAGCTTATACCAAGAATGTTTGAATGAGATTTCTATCACAATTATAAGAAAATATAATAAATTAGTATGTTATTAATCAAAATATTTATGGTGGACTTGCAAGTTATAGTTTAATTTAACTTCATTATTTTGTAGATTGTTAATAAAATTCAACTATTGTAATTATAAAATTGGGCCTATTGCAATTTTAGAAATAAAGAATTAAATATACTCTAAGCAATGGAACATACCCAAATTGTCTTAATATTTCCCTCCCATTTTATTAATATTTCGCTCCAAAATATTCTAATAATATAATTCAATAACATATAATATTATTATTAATAAAAATAACTTATTATTTAGGTTTATATAAACTCAAAGTGTAATAAAAGAATTTCCTTTTTTCTTTAATTTATATAATTCATTTTCTTTTTTTGTTTTTTTTAAGTTCATATAGTTATGTACCTCCTCTTAAGCTTAAATAAAAACCTAGTAATCAAATGATATCATGGTTGGTTAGCTAAAAGAAGTAAAAAGTTTTTTCTCAAAACAAAACAGATCTTGGTTGACATGTTTAAATGATGAAGCTAAGGAAACTCTACTTCTACGTGTCTACAAAATGTGAAAAATGGAAACCCATCTATTTGTCTAATTAAAGGTCAAGTATTGAAACCATATCCATGGTGAAGAATATTACATTCATTTGTATGAAAATGTAGCATCAATATATCAATAATGAAGAATATTGCATGACATGTAGCATAAATAAATATGATAACACTCAATCACATGTCAAGCGTGTTTAGTCACAATTGTAATTAGAAAATGCATGTGTGTTAAAGGGAGGTGGGAAACACGACTGCCTGAAAAATAAAATTAACTAATAAAAATATTGAACTGAATAAAATTTGAGTCTAGCCTAAACTTTGTTTCCCTCATAATGATGTTGCACCTTGATTATACAAAGACAGCTTTCTATCATTGAAATTTTGTTTCAACTTGAGTACCTAGTTATTTTTACTATGAAAAACCCATGAAATAAATGAAATGAAATTATTATCAAAGACATAATAGAATTTAAAATCACAAGGACCTCCAAGTGTGTATACAATCCTATGCTATGTGAAATTTGTTACAAATATTACACATCTTTCAAAGACTATTAGTTCCATTGAGTCATTATAATGATTTTAAGGCTCATTTGTTACATAGATTCATTTTAAATTTTGATACAAATTATTTATTTATTTATTTTAGGTGTAAAACCTATTATAATTTAATGTCAAATTAATGCTAAGCATAATTATTATTTTCTATTATATATTAATATTACCTAGCTCATTACTTTTATTTAAGAAAAACCACATCTCTTTAAAGAACCCATTGTGGTCCATACATTGTAGATTTTTACTTATGCTAAAGGCCTCTAGGTCTTGGAAGTTAGCATGCTTATTATGTGTGAGAAAAACTAGCTATTAGTGCATCAAAAGTAATTTTAGGTCTTAATTCACGACCAAAAGATAGTTTCAATTGAAATTATTTACAAATTGAGTAGGCCTAATGGCTAAGAGCTTGTACTATTTCCTTCTCAGAGGTCATATGTTCAAATTCAAAGGGGTTAGAGTATGTACACTTTCAATAAACTTTAGTCATCAAATTGTTGGGTGAAAATAGGTGCCTTATCTAACAAACAAGTGGGTCTTATATACAAGTTTGGTGTCTAACTTACCATAACCTTAAAATTAGATTATCAATATTATTAATATGTTAATTAATAAAATTAGTATAAAAGAAATAATGATATCATTTATTATATGAAGATTTTTTTAATTTTTTAATATATAATTTTTTAAGCTCTTACACAGAGAAAATGTAAAACACTATTTTCAAAAATTTAATAAATAAAATATATGTGATTTTATAATTCCTTTGCAATATTCACATAAATGCACTTTAGAATTGGTATTAATATCCCTTTAAATGCATTTAATAATAACATAAATGCGCTTTATTTTGTATTATCTCTCACATACAATAACAAATGCACTCTAATTTCTTATGTTTTTAAAAGTAGAAAAACTATGAATATCAATAATTTTCTCATCCTTAAATATCATTTACATAATTTGAAAAATATTGAAAATAAATTTTCAAAAACCAAATGTAAAATTTTAATCAAAACCATTTGGAAAATGTTTTAAAATGTCTAAGTTCATGGCCATTGTTTTGGGTATGAATTGAACATGACGTCCAAAACCTTGACCAAAATCCCATGTTTCTAAGGTTTTTTTATTAATTTATCTAAGTTATCCCACTATCTTAATTACATGCTTGCAAAAGGGTTTAGGCTAAGGGATGATTAATAGAAAAATTTTACAGCTCAACATCATCAACTTGTTTCACCTACGAGTGTGTATTTTCTTGATCAACTTCAACTGATCAGAGAAAAACGTGAGCTCCACAATAGGAAAATGGCATGAATCCCAAATTGGATTGACTTTCATGGCCATAGCTACTTTGATCCAAATCTACAACTAAGGTTCTAAGGCTTCCATGCATGAAAAATATGAGGTGGTATTCCAACTTGTTCAACGAATATATATAGAACTTTTTGCTATGCAACAAGGTGATAGTTTTACATCAAATGAGACAAAAAATACACACTGCAACTCATGGAGTTATGAGGTACATACATTATCTAGGACCACTACATCAACATAAAACATAACATATAGACTTCTTAGAATAGGTGTGACTCACATAACAATATGCTAATGTGTCTGTTAATATTTTACACACACATTTACCTATTTTGTCCACCATCCAATTTCAACTACTGCTCCAACCTCTGTTTTTGCCTCAACCAATATTCTAGCCATAGTGCCTTGAAAACTAGAAACAAATTAGGGGAAAATTTGCGCAAATTCGTTATTTTTTTGGACATTTTATTCTGGCCATAGTGCCTTGAAAACTAGAAAAAAATTAGGGGAAAATTTTCGTAATTTGGCTATTTTTTGGACATTTTATGAAAAAATAATAATAATCGCCAGTTTGATCAAAAAATCACCTTTTTCTGCAGATATATGATTACATTCATGAAATTCATCAAATATTTACCAGTTTTAATAGAAAATTACATGTTTTTTATTGAATATTCACCTACATTCTATATGTATAACTTTTCAATTAGAATAATCGCCAATAATACTATACATATTTATAATATTGAAATCCTTAAAAATTACCCTGCTTGAAAAACATTGTCTCTACTACACTCGTCCACTTCGTTTCATTTTGACATTTTTATTTGCATCTTGGTTCAATTATATTATTGGAGTTATTCTTTTTCATGAAACAATTGTTCGAATAGTTAATTCTAACAACCATAAAACATGTATTGAGTCAGCTAGGCTCAATATGTTTACTTTTACAAACTCCAAATAAATTTAAAATGCAAATCATTTCACCTTCACCAAGGATTTTCCATGGAATTTTTAACATATTTGATTTTTTAAATGCCACGTCAAGCATATACTGAAACCTCTCCCATGTGTGTTGCCTTTGGATATCTCGAAAACCATTGGATTGCAACTATAATCCCATCACTAAACTTGAATACTTGTCGTTCATATTAAAATATTCCATGGGATTGTAATTATAATCCCATCGGCCCCTAAGTTTGAATTTATACAATTGTATTTTGTCCCAGTGGATCAATATACATCATTGGATTAATCTGGAACTAACATGGATCGACTTTAAATAGTGGTATAAATTGGCTCCATCGCTTCTCTTTTTCTCTTGTGCTAACTCATTGCTTTTTCTGAATCATGCATTCCACTTCTCCTCTAGAGTGCTCAATTTTTAGGACGAGAAACAATCTACATATATGTAGGTGTAACATTGTGCATATGTTACTTATAATGTGGCGGTTTCCATTTATGTTAGCCTCCCACAAGCGAGACAAGGATATACCATCCCCCTACAACATGATCGAAGGAGAACTCAATGTTTGGGCACTTTTTATAGAAATATGGAGAGCATAGTTTCCTCATAAAACTTCCATCTACTATAGCATTGATATACATTCCAACGACCAAATTGACCCCACTTGCATTCATCTAATATTTAGTTTCTATCAATTCATTACTTTTCTCTGCAATAATGTCAAAGGACTGGCATTCATACTGCACATTTTGTCCCTCAAGATGGCCTTGTGAAAGACAAAATTTGCTCTAGAAATTGACACAGAAAATGCAATAATGTCAGAGGACTGGCATTCATACTGCACATTTTGTCCCTCAAGATGGGCTTGTGAAAGACAATTTGCTCTAGAAGATGACACAGAAAATGCGTAAACTTCCACAGGATATTTCTAGCATACTATCCCACCTCAAACGCCTTCCAGGCTTATTAATGAAATAAGGGTTGAGAGTGTCAATTCTTTTTTACCGTCAAATCAAAAAACGAATGTATTGGATCCATTATAGGCATATCATATGTGGCTCAACAAGTATAGATTGATTTATCCACTAGCCCAATGGTAGTGGCTTATAGGGTCTCAATCGTAGCATCCCTCATGACTTGGGGGCTGACAATCTCAGGCACCTCTAGGATGAGGTATTGAAAGAGCCTACGAATTTACCATGTGGACGAAGCTTCAATTTTATGAATAGAATGAAGTTGAAGCTCGTTGGTAACGTAGACAAGCTGAGGTGCATAGACTGTATGGCATTATTCAATGTGGTGGCAGTGATAGGTCACACTGTGAGATTGTGAAGGAAGAGGTAATGCAAAGGAATACAATAAAAACTCAGTTAAGATATGTGGCAACATAAGCTACCCAAATTCCCAGAGTGTAATTTTGTGTCTTTGATCTACCCTCATGAACAGATTTATAGTCCGGCAACGGCTCCTCTTTAATAAATTGGTGGCAATCCATATTACTGACTAGGTCACACTACTACTTCTCAAATCTATGGCTGCAAGGAGCTTCTATTAGAAGTGCCATTTGTTGAATTATTTTGTTGGTCGCTTCACATATTAACTCCACTTCACACATAGAAAATTTTACGTGTGTGGACATGTTCCTCTATTTAAAACCTTCTCCTCTGCAACATGGTGCCATTTTTACCGTCAAATGGTATGTGTACACGTGACCTTTTCTTACATGATATGGACAGAGGATGAAATCCTCTAGAGTAACCTCTCCTGAAATAATGTCTTCAGCATAATTAATTGGATTTATTTTGGGTGATTAGAAAAATACATATTTTTTTCCTTACTTTCATGATATGTTGAAATCATAATATTTCCTCTAATGGCTAAGAATCTTTTTAGTAAACTCACAATCTTATATTAAGAACATATATATGTACAACCCATGCCAAGGCGTGAATCCTTGACCATCGCTAACTTGCTTGAGCCTAAATCATGCTTAGAGGACTCGTCATGAATGAGACTATAATGTCCAAAAAGCCATGGGTTGAGCTGGTGGTAGCCGGGATCATTACAAATGATACAAATTGGCTATAAAACCTATGATAACAAGGTAAAAAAAGGATCTAAACATGCACAAGAATTATAAACTAAAGGTGTTACTAGGCTTACTTATTATGGCAGCATTGTGCCACAAAGATACCATGCAATCAGCCAACACGGGCAGGACGTGCGGGGTGGCCAAGAGGTGGTATATATTTGTCCGAGAGTAGTGTTATTTCCAATCATTATAGTCAGTCATCCATGATTTTTTCAAGAAGGTGGAGCTCGTACATGTGAAGGAGGAGTTCATGCCTACTTTCACTATGGTCAAACAAGGTTTTCCCAACAAGTCTTTAGCTTGCCAGTATAAATCAACATTTTGAAGGTACTAATTATGATGAGATCTTGGTGTGCTCATATCGAGGACCCAATCTCCACATATGACATAACTTCTTAGTCCATCATTTTAACTCTCTCGCCAATTAGCTCTTACTCAATGTCTTATGATTCGTGTTGAATGAGCAAGGGAGCATTCTTATGGAAATAGTTTGTTGAGGCTTAGGATTTAGCTTGAGCTCGTGAATTTTCTGTAGGACTTCAGCCCCCACCTCCTCTTCACGAATAGAGTCTCTCCCTCAGCATTTGAGAGAGCGCGTGAAAAGTGAAAAAGTATCAATTAGAGCATGGGTTGGAAGGAGCAGTTAAGAGAGGCGAAGGAAACTAAGGGAATAGGTGGTGAGAGATAAAAAAGGAGAATGAGAAAAAGGGAGATACATGAAATGGGGGAAATCTCTAAAATAGAGATTCACAAGCCCAAAATTATCTCTCTATAAGAAATAAAAACTAGATCGGAAGTTGGAAACTGAGAAGTAACAATGAGGACAACATTATACAATGTTATGAGTGAGGAATGTTGCAATCAAGGAAAAGGGAATTGTTTCGTATGCATCCAACAGAAGGAATATGTGTGGAGTGTTGAGGGTAACCCACTTCTTTCAAATACAAAGGGACAAAGCCAGGGCAACCTAGTCCTTCTACTTGCAAAGAGAAAACAGTGGAACCATTCAAGTATTTTCCCTTCTACATCCCTTAATTAATCAGGAGAGTGGTATAAATGCAATCAAGAATAGGCAAGCTTTCCCAACTCACCCTATCCATACATCGAGAATAAATACCCAACATCCCTTCGTTCCCCTCCTCGTGATACAATGCCCAAGTGCACACCTTGCACTTAGAACCTCATAATGTGTGTCATTATCAAATACCTTGAAGATGTATTGCGATATGTCTTCATAGCTTCATGCATAGGCGTGGGTCATCCCATCAAAGTGGCTAAAAACATTGTGTTTTAATCATTTCCTTAAAAAACCAAAACAAATGTATCTATCATCTAAAATATAAAAATATTTCTAATTTATATATATATATATATAAACAAAAATTTAAAGTCATTATAAAAATAGATTTAA